>JALIZF010001389.1:0-263645 GCA_029948255.1 Telmatactis stephensoni | reverse complement strand
TTATTCACACTACAGGTGTAAGATACTGCTTAGCCTCGACCCCAAGACCTGGGGCTTAGAGACTAAGCACACTCTGCAGAATGAGGGTGGTCCCTATGACCGCGACGTCTGCATACCACCCAGAACGTCTGGAATACCTAGATCTTTCAGGTACCCCTCAAGATGATGATAATGAGATGATGATGATGATGATGATATAATAATAATAATAAAATAATAATAATAATAATAATAATAATAATAATAATGGAAACTTTATTTGCTTATGAATACAGTTGTAAATCTCACTACGTATAGGCAATAAACAACTGGCTACTTGAATTGATACATGAGTAATATATATAAATGTATATTTACAAGGAATCCAATTAAATGAAAAAAAAAAAAAAATTAGGATTTTAATAGTTCTGGGTCATTCCAAATCTTATTTCTGCAGCAAAAATATAATATGTTGCTCTAATGGCAAGATTTATCGTTTTCTAATAATATAGAGTTGTTGTTTTTTATCAATGCCAATGTCATTCATCATGTCTAGGAAGGTGGAGCATTCATCCGAGAAAACGCCAAGAGAACTCATGGAGAGGTTAACAAATTTAACACATCTGTAGTCACTGCTCAAGTCGTTAATCAAGTTCTTGTATTTTTCTCGTTTACGCATTGCATTTTTACAAAGGTTGGATTCGAACCCAACTGTTAGTTCTAGGACATACAAGCACTTGGAATGTATTAGAAAAAGAAGATCTGGACGGAAAGTGTCACCAGTTATAATTGAAGGACTCGAATAACCATTCACATCAGCATAGAGTGAAGAGCGATCATTAACAGGTTGAAGGGAAGTGGCGATGAAATTTAGAATTGAGTCGTGTCTCCAGGTAAAGCGTTCAAGGTAATGCTGGCAACCAGCGACAACATGGAGGAGTGATTCAGGATTAAGGCAGAAAGAGCAGTCAGGACTTTGTGACGATCCCCATCTGAACAGATTTTTATGTAGCGAGGGAGTTGTTTATGTAGCGAATGGTAAAGTTATAAATGTTCTTGGGAAGGTTAGACTGGACAGATGACCAAATAGAATTAACAGATGATAATGAAAACTTGATAACATTTGCGAAAAAGAAACCTTGAGATGTTAGGTGGTGTAGCAGTTTATCTTCTTGATTAGAACGGAAATCTTTAAGAACTTCTTTAGTAGATTTGTATACATCGTATTGAATGTTAGTGTGGCAGCTCGACGACTTCCAGAGATCTTTAATGGAATCATTACGGGACTTTTTTAAGGAATTACGGAGGACTGTTTGACATTGAATGAATTTGACAGAAGGAGGACAAATATTAAGACCAAATTTATTACGCTCAAGAAAAACGTTACTCAGTGTACCAGATATTGGGATATCAAGCCATTTACGAATGAATCCATTCACTATAGAATCAATGTTTTCTATTATCCAGGTTTTAGATATATCAGCTACAGTAAAATGCCAGGAAAGTTTAGATAAGACATAGCGGCTGTACAGGAGAAGTTTATTTTTAGGATGCAATGGCTTCATATCAATGTCACTCATCAGATCTTGAACAAGAGAGGTCAGTTCAGACATGTGTTGGTGGTTAGACATGTTGAAATCAAAGAAACGTCCTAAGTAGCGAAATGAATCACCCATTTTGACGTAAGGGACAAGAACTCCATTTATTAACAGTTTTGGCAAATATTGGACGGATTTAGTGTACAGTTTCTTGATACCAAAAGTAATGCACTTATCAACCCTT
The DNA here is from genome assembly GCA_029948255.1 of Telmatactis stephensoni. Lineage (NCBI taxonomy): Eukaryota > Metazoa > Cnidaria > Anthozoa > Actiniaria > Isophelliidae > Telmatactis > Telmatactis stephensoni. The sequence goes on along the minus strand of JALIZF010001389.1, from coordinate 261,884 downwards.
ATTATCATGTCAGACCATTGGCACCAGATTATAAAGCGATTGATTAAGTGCTGATTTTCTGATTCTGGCCACTTATGATAATAATAATAATAATAATAATAATAATAATAATAATAATAATAATAATAATAATAATAATAATAATAATAATCAAATTGAAATAAGTGAAAAAAGTAGAGGTACATGTACACACTACTTCAGGGTTCTAGAGTAAAAGCAATTGAAAGTGTTAAAAGTTTGCAGCATCTTAGTATTTACTGAGAATGTTGAGTGACTGAATGACTTTAGCCATTGTCAGAGTTGTCTAATTTAAAAAGCTATGGTTACCGTTCTTTTCAGGTTTCTGCACCTATGCTATGGAATTCGCTTCCTACAAACCTTCGGAACATTGTCTGTCTTACGTCTTTTAAAAGGGAACTTAAGACATACCTTTTTAAGTTAGCTTTCTATGATTAATTTCTGTACCTTGCAATTATTACTGTTATAATTATTATTATCAATTTTATTATTATTTTCAGCGCTTAGAGCAGATTTGTATAAGCGCTTTACAAATAAATTATTATTATTATTATTATTATTATTATTAACTTGTGTCACTGTTGAAAAGTTTTAAAATATATATTTAATCTTTGGGGTGATTTTATAAATTAAGGTAATAATTAATAATAAAGAATGAAATTGAGAAATGGAGATTACCTCCAGTGTGCATAGGTAATATATATATAATATTTGTAAAAAGGAATAACCATCCCACAATTTTATGGTATTAACAATGATTGCAATTTCAGACAAGAAACAAACCTTTCTTCTTACACCCTTGTGAGCAAGTATGCTGGTACAATTCACGACTTCGTAGGTCAGATATGTAGTTCATAGCGTCTTGTTCATCTCCCCTTAGATGGGAGGCATGGTTTGAAAAAACCCATTGCTCAGTTGTTCCTCTCTCATCTAATTCCTCCTCAAGTTCTTTATTAAAAAAACTGTTGGAAACAGTTTTACTTGTTAATTCACCTGGGAGGTTTCCTGAAAAAAACATAATTACAATGGAAACTTTATTACGTTTTTGCCTAAAAACTACAATTGTGAATCTCACTACATGTAGGTAATTCACAGTTCATGTAGGTAATTCACAGTTAAAATAATAATAATAATAATAATAATAATAATAATAATAATAATAATAATAATAATAATAATAATAATAATAATAATTTCACACTTTTTACAGTATATATACTCCAACAACAACCAACCACACTCGTACAACTATCCAATCATATTGCAGCATACATTAAGCAAAAGACTTGTTTTAATTCATATGATCTTAGTGTATTACCTAGTCCAGTCCTGGACTGAAAGCACTTTGACATTGCAATTTTTATCATTTCAAAAGCATTTTATTTAAGCACCTCATTCAGTTCTGAACACTCACCTTTACTAATTTCTATTTCTATTTCTATTTTAAAACTACAGTGTATGGTTCAATGCTCACAAGAATTCTGAAAAATTGTTGTTTACATGGTATTTCTACACAAACTACTTGATACAGAAAAGTAAATTAGAATAAATTATGTGGTGAGAATAATGAATATACAGAATATGCTTAAAACTAAGTTTCAGTCATGAACAGATGAAAACACAAAAAGAAAAAATAGTCGCTCAATGAGCGCGTGTGGTTTACTGCTTGTGCTAAAATATAGAATTGTAAATATCATGTTTATCCTAGAAAAGAACATCGAGAGATTTGTAGATGTTTAAAATGGTATAAAATGCGATTCAGTTTCATTATAAGCTGTCCTCCTATTGGTCATATGCACATTATTTACTGGATGGTCTTCAAGAACGCCAACAAAACGTAAATCGGAAAAGTACTGGAGGAAATTTATACGATCGTATATTTTCGAAAATTATACTGAAGTAATTCTTCAGAATGACAATACAAATTATAGAAGCTTAGTATTGAACGTCCCTCCCAGGATTTTTGTGTGTTGTAGATCAAGTGCGTATTTCCACTGGCCAACTTTGATCTTCGCCATGAAAGTCTAGAATTATTGATCGTTGCAATGCCATTTGAAACACACTAATTTGAACTTTCTTGAATCCTTGAAATGATAACAGAAAGTTTTATCAACAGGTCCTAGCTGGCATTTATTTTTTTCCTGAAATCCGAAATCCAACTGATTCTTGACTGCTTTTGACTGGGACCGAGCAAGAGTCTACAAAGTTTAGTGTTGGGCTTCCTGTGGAGTTACGGCGCACGGACGGACACAACCCGATGACTAAGTGGCTTCGCCTCTTCGAGGCAGTAAGCCACAAAAAAAGGTTTCTGCAGGAATTTGAAATGAGAGTGTACAGAGTCACTGACGTGCAACAGTTAGTCTAAATGCCTTGTTCTGCACAATGCACATGCAAGGTATACTCTGGGCTCTCATTTACCATGATTCCTGTTACAGGTTGAAAGGAGAGGCCAGAACTGGACTAAATGTTTACTCTGAGTATTTTTACAAAATCTCACAAGCACTTTTTATTTTATACCAGGGGTGCATTCCCCCTTTTTGGCCAGTTGAATATTTATTTTTGATCAAGATTCACATCAGCTTTTTAGATTTTTTTCGTGTTTTGTTGTTTTATATCATTTTTCAATCAAGCTGCCTCATTTTTAACAGGCATCGCAACCTTCTGACCCATATCTCTTTTAACACATTTTCTACTTTCCCTCCTTTTTGGGCTTCCAGTGCATTCAAAGTACGTTTAAAGTATTGGGATCATAGTCACCCTCCTCTCAAAAATCCGGGAACCACCCCTGTATTATCATGTAGGTTGCTGATATTATCTAAATGTAATAAAAATCAAAAATAGGCCTAGATACCTTTTTCGTTTTCAGCATTGGTGTTTTCTTCCTCTACATCAGTATCCTTTGTTATTTCTACAAAAAGGGATAGCATACGGTAAAACCAGGAATACCATGAGAACCTAAAACCTGCTAAAATACATTACTAGGGAAGTGTTTTTGCATCTTCAATAATGAATTTTCAAAGACCACTCTTTATGTAAAAACCTTTGATGTTCTCGTTAAAACTAGCCGTTTCTAACAGCAAAGCTGTTCAATAATTCAAGGAAAAGCTTGTTATCAAAAAACTCGTCCACACTGAACCATATTTTTCCTGGGAAAATGTCACAGAAGTGTTCGTGAGTTTGATGAATATTTCTGGCACGCAGAGATGACATGGGGTCAACAATTAATGTCAAAACTAAAGTGCTTTAATAAATTGAAATTCCAGTGGTAAAAAATCGTGTACTAATATGTAATATGTAAACAGTTTCAGTTAAAATGTTTTCAAAGGGGCTGACTAGCTCTCAATTGATAAGAAATGATGAGACCTTTTTGAAATGACAGCTATGAAGAACATTTGAACACAAAAGATTGCTTAGTCATCTTGTCACACAGTTGTCACGTTCGCATAGTTTTAACTGATTCACCCCTGACCATAACTAATTCCTATCATTCCAAGCGTATTGTGTACGTTTTTGTGACGTCGAATCATCGTTCAAACCTTCCACAGTTCCACGGATCAAGGCTTTGAGGCTGCAAGCCCACAACATAACGCCTAGGCCTCCTCGATCGTATGTAACATAGGAAATCCATCATCACAAATAGTGTCGCTGCTCGCTTCGCTCACAGCAATTATACTGTGGCAGCCTGCCTACTCTTACATAGTCCACTATTATAAGTTATACATGCCTTGAATATCTACACTTGTCAACTTTTGTATCTCGGCAAAGAATACATCATTGTAAGCTTCAGAGAAACCAGAAAAAGACACCCAACAGTGGTTTCTACAGAACACACAATGAACAATATTAGAAAAGAAGCACTAAATTTATTTAGACTAAATACACTAATAATAAGTGATGAATTGTACAAATAATATAATAAAACTTTATTTATCATGTGCACAAGTAAGTTCTAATGAGGTATTGTTTCCTTTGTATTTTCCTTTTCTTTCGCTATTCTGGTTGAATGATAGCAGCAACTATTAGGCACTAATTATTTAGATTTTATTTCATGGACATATGATAACCACTCTATCACATTTATATAATTTTTTTATAAATTTTTGAATGGACATACAGCAGATATTTTATTTATTCAGACTGATATTGATCACCTTTTTTTTTTCTCGTTCTCTCTTGACATTTTATAAATGTTTTAGAGCAATTCATAATCAGTTCATTTTTATTTCAGTCAAAAATATTTATATTTTTTTTATATATATATATATTTTTTTGTTTCCTACAAACCTTCGGAACATTGTCTGTCTTACGTCTTTTAAAAGGGAACTTAAGACATACCTTTTTAAGTTAGCTTTCTATGATTAATTTCTGTACCTTGTAATTATTACTGTTATAATTATTATTATCAATTTTATTATTATTTTCAGCACTTAGAGCAGATTTGTATAAGTGCTTTACAAATAAATTATTATTATTATTATTATTATGTGTAATATGAATGAATTTATAACTTCATATCATTATTCTTCTTCTATAATAACTACTTATTAGACGAGTGCGAGGTCTGTACAGAGATATATCAGACCGAGGTCTTGGCCGTACGGACTGAGCCGTAGGCGAGGTCCGTACAATCAAGACCGAGGTCTGATATTTCTCTCTACAGACTGAGCAAGTGAGTATAATAAGTCGTTTATTATATGGCACGTTTTTCAAGTTTTCTGACCTGTTTTTAGCATTTCGATATTTTACTTCCGGTATATATAATTTTTTACTTCCTTTGTCCTCTTCTTAATTATCTTAGCTTTTTGTCACCGAAAAGAAATTAACAATGTCAAAAAATCAAGTTTTCATTGCTTTCAAATCAAAAATACCACAAATAGTTTGCGGTCCGGGATATTTTCTGTAATCGCCCACAGGCATTACGTGGGGATCTCTCCCATCAAACAGCCAATCAGAGAGCGCGAATTTACCGGAAGTAGTTTGTGCTATATAATAATACTGGTTTAGTTACTTTAGTCTGTATTTTCCACGGATGGTTCTGTAAATGATCAGCATGATGATGAACCACAATATACAATTTAAGTTACTTACCCAAGTGCTGGAAGCCATTTATACAACTTGGCATCCAAATATGTGACATTACTGGCCTCCACAACATTACTCTTGTGTTCTTTTGGGTATAAGTGCTTCCCCTGGGCATCTGCATATCTCGAAATCCCATATTTGATATTACAGGCACGACACTCGAGCGTGACCTTTGTGGATGGTAAAGGGCCGGATAAACTGTATACAACTACTTTGGAAGGATGATTGTGCATCTTAAGGGTGTCACCACACTGCAGACATGACGACACAGGAGGTGAAAGAAAGCGGTTAAATGTGGTACTGGAAAGATTAAAAAAATCCGTTGCAGAGATAGCCAATTTGCCATGTAGAAAGTTTTTACAGTTCGAGGACAGATAATCCACATAGTGTTGAAGATCGTCCATGGTGTACGAGATACCTTTAGTTTCAAGAATACTTGAGATGAAAAGCAGTCGGAAACAGACAGAGGAGCCCTTGGGTACCATGTGGTAGCAAGCAGGAACATGTTGCATCGCAATTTTGAGGATTAAAACTTCTGCAAAGGACAACTTTGCCGCTAGCAGTGCCAACGCACTCTCTTCATCGATGTCGCAGTCTAATACGGTTGTCATGTCCACTTCATTTAACGAGCCAATTGCCAATCGTATTTTTGATAGTTTGTTTTCTTTCTCTACGACAAGTCTTTCTAAAGTTTCAGGAGCAAAACACACACGACTCTTTTTTCTTTTCGACGCCATACTAGTCACTTTTCGAATATGCACGCTTATGGCTTGCAAAGAATTATGGGAGCACAGAGTGTTGTATGCGAATTCCACAGGAAGCCCAAATCAGTGAAGTACTTTATTTGAAATTTATTTTGTTTAAAAAAACTAGAAATAAATATGCAAGCACGCGCGCGTATACGAGGCTGAGTATAATCATATCACAGACGCGGTACTCCTATACTAGTATATTAGTATGTATGGCCTTAGTACGTTAGTACGTTCGTACGTGGTACACCTATACTAGTATATTAGCATGTATGGCCTTAGTACGTTAGTACGTTCGTAAGTGGTACGCCTATACTAGTATATTAGCATGTATGGCCTTAGTACGTTAGTACGTTCGTACGTGGTACGCCTATACTAGTATATTAGCATGTATGGCCTTAGTACGTTAGTACGTTCGTAAGTGGTACGCCTATACTAGTATATTAGCATGTATGGCCTTAGTACGTTAGATCATATAAAACTCCATCCCGATCTCAGTTTTTACGACTTGACATTGTTTGAATTGCATACACGTTATGCCTAGACATTCTACTATCTTTTGACCGGCTTAGATTTGTAATGAAAAGTTTTCTAGTGAAGAAAGTGGTACGCCTATACTAGTATATTAGCATGTATGGCCTTAGTACGTTAGTACGTTCGTACGTGGTACGCCTATACTAGTATATTAGCATGTATGGCCTTAGTACGTTAGTACGTTCGTACGTGGTACGCCTATACTAGTATATTAGCATGTATGGCCTTAGTACGCTAGTACGTTCGTACGTGGTACGCCTATACTAGTATATTAGCATGTATGGCCTTAGTACGCTAGTACGTTCGTACGTGGTACGCCTATACTAGTATATTAGCATGTATGGCCTTAGTACGTTAGTACGTTCGTACGTGGTACGCCTATACTAGTATATTAGCATGTATGGCCTTAGTACGTTAGTACGTTCGTACGTGGTACGCCTATACTAGTATATTAGCATGTATGGCCTTAGTACGTTAGTACGTTCGTACGTGGTACGCCTATACTAGTATATTAGCATGTATGGCCTTAGTACGTTAGTACGTTCGTACGTGGTACGCCTATACTAGTATATTAGCATGTATGGCCTTAGTACGCTAGTACGTTCGTACGTGGTACGCCTATACTAGTATATTAGCATGTATGGCCTTACTACGCTAGTACGTTCGTACGTGGTACGCCTATACTAGTATATTAGCATGTATGGCCTTAGTACGCTAGTACGTTCGTACGTGGTACGCCTATACTAGTATATTAGCATGTATGGCCTTAGTACGCTAGTACGTTCGTACGTGGTACGCCTATACTAGTATATTAGCATGTATGGCCTTAGTACGTTAGTACGTTCGTACGTGGTACGCCTATACTAGTATATTAGCATGTATGGCCTTAGTACGTTAGTACGTTCGTACGTGGTACGCCTATACTAGTATATTAGCATGTATGGCCTTAGTACGCTAGTACGTTCGTACGTGGTACGCCTATACTAGTATATTAGCATGTATGGCCTTAGTACGTTAGTACGTTCGTACGTGGTACGCCTATACTAGTATATTAGCATGTATGGCCTTAGTACGCTAGTACGTTCGTAAGTGGTACGCCTATACTAGTATACTAGCATGTATGGCCTTAGTACGTTAGTACGTTCGTAAGTGGTACGCCTATACTAGTATATTAGCATGTATGGCCTTAGTACGTTAGTACGTTCGTACGTGGTACGCCTATACTAGTATATTAGCATGTATCGCCTTAGTACGTTAGTACGTTCGTACGTGGTACGCCTATACTAGTATATTAGCATGTATGGCCTTAGTACGTTAGTACGTTCGTACGTGGTACGCCTATACTAGTATAGAGTCGTTTTCGTATGAGTGGGAAACTTACGATGACGAGATACGACTACGATACGGCTACGATACGGATTTGACCACCCGAAAAGCATGATGGGTTGTTATCATTTATCGCTAGCAACCGAAGAGGTCACATCTCATGGACCATGCAGGTGGAAATCGTACAGATTAAATGGCGATTTTTTTTTCAAATTGTCGAAGAAACATGTTCTTTTTCCTCATTTAGATTTTGGCAATACATTTACTCTGTAGTTTTTGCTTAGAATTCTGAAAGTTTTTGTATTTTCGATGGATAATTGACCTCGAAACGAGATAGTCGGAGCCAGATGGTCTTCGTGAACTGAATGTACGCTTGAAGAAAGGTAAGTTAAGAACTTTTGATTAGTTTTGGTATATTGTGGAGGCTTAATTTTTCATAAATTCATATTTTTTTAAAAAGTTTAAATACTTTCGATGTGGAATTGAACCGAGAAAGAAGAAAAACATAGAATTAAACATCGTTTTGCAGGCACATATTAAAGATGAACTTATGCGCTTAAATTTCAATGACCAATGACTAAATTTTATAAGCTGTTTTGCATACATGAAATGAGTTAACTGTCAGTCCAGTCGCAAATGATTTTTGTTTTTACTTGCTTGTTTAGTCTATGGGAATAGGCTCATAAACAAAATTACTAGTCCTGAATGCTGTTCTTGCATGGTGAAAATATCTCTGCGCCGACCAGATTGTATTGTTATTTTTCTTGTCAACATAATTAATTTTGATATTTCCCGATATGTTCATGGCTGATCTTACTTTAACAGCTTGATAGTTTAGTACGGTATCTAGAAATTTTAAAAACATGAAATAGAGTAATAGTATTTGTGTCTCGCTGGGCTCTAACACCCACTGTTTTCTAGTTAGGGACTGGTCATTATTTACAGGGGGGGGGGGTGCTGGTGGAAAGGTAGTGATGGCCCCTCCTCCCTTTCTACATACATATAACAACAATGCAGTGTGTGCATGAAAAATGATACCCCCCCCCCCCCCGTATTTCCACCAGCCCCCCTGTAAATAATTACCAGTCCCTTAGACTTTGAGCACAGAACAGTGGTGTTGGAGCCAGACACAAAATGTATTACGCTAGTTTCATGTAGTTTTAACATTTCTAGATAGATGAAACCCTATTAAATACGATAACTGTCATAAAAGGATGACCTGAGTGCATGCAACAAAACAAAACACTATTTTTAAACCAATATTAATTTCAAATCACAAAATATTTTTCTTGTAGATGTGATGCTGCTTACAAATTTATATCACAAGTTTCATGGTAATGGATTCAAGGAAGATAAAAAAATTTTAACTGTTGTTATCAAACACCAGTTATTTTATTATAACTGAGGGAAATCTAGAACTGTATGGCCATAAGAATTTATGAATAGCAGTGTTGGGATTTTGAACAGTTATCAGCAAGTATTAATAACAAAAGAAAATTTAAAATTATTTAAGAAAAAAATGTATCTGATTGGCTGTAATAAGCTAGAGGACAGTCCATCACAGGTGTGTAAATGAAGGATGCAATAGCCTAGTGATTGCATTCCCATAGCCTGGGGGAATATATGACAAGAAACTCAGAAAACCTGATAAAGGAGTAGAAACTGATTATTACTTGTTTATGACAAGAAACTCAAAAAAACATGTAACAGTGCTAAGTATAACAATGGAGATTGCTTCAAATTGTTTTCATTAAATGTAAGTTTGTTTGGTCAAAAAGATCTGAAAACAATTTGAAGCAATCTCCATTCTTATACTTAGCACTGTTATATGCTGGCTATATGTAACCCGAGGGAAAGGTACTCCCATTGTATGAACCCTATGGGGATGATCCACCACTGAGCAGGGCATGGTTTTTTGAGTTTCTTGTATTTCTATGGTCTGTATTTATTATATTATATTGACAAATAGAAGAAAGTAGAGAAAAGTTATGACAAACACGGGTATCAAAACGTGTGGGATACAAAATCAGCAGAACTACACATGCTCAAACAATACTTCAACTTTTGAAAATAAATAAATACCTCAATTTAAACAATTTTGGTGGTTATGAAGTTGACCAGTAATTATAAAAGATAATCACTTCGGCACACAGCATTTGTGGGTATAATGCAGGCAGCATTATACCCACGAATGCTGCGTGCCTCAGTGTTTATCTATTAAATATTGTGTAGTTTCAGAAAATATCCATACCCCACCGTGGAGGGGATTGGAAATTTTGGAGGGGAGGGAGGGGGTCAGAAAAACAAAATTACAGAGTTTGTATGGAAGAAATATGGAAGTTCCAGAGGGTAAGGGGGTCCATTTACAAATTCCCTCCTTGGTGGGGATATGGATATTTTTTGGAACTACACATTATGGTAATTAGTAATGTAAAGCTATTTAAAATAATATTTAATAATGTGACTTGAATAAAGGTTTTCAGAAAAGTGCTACTATATTTATGATTTATGTATATATATGCAATAGATACAATATGAGTGTAAATACTGGTACAGTTTTAAATTGTTCTTCATAGGACATACTAAATTCCTAGCTAATCATGAATTTAAGGTTTATGTCAAGATATAGTCACTGGGCTTATAACTAGTTATCTTTTGGAGAGGCTCGTGAAGAGATAAAATGGGAACTGGGATTGGCCTTTTTCAGGAGCTTGGAAATGGGATTTCATGCACTGGGACTGGGATTTGTGGACATAAAATGGCAATGGGATTGACATTTGAACAACATGAGCTGTGATTGGAAATGGGATTTGAATATAATTTTGGGTTGGGAAATGGGATAAGTCCCCCTTCAGTTCCCTCCTTGAATACCTGTGATCGAGTAGTCACCTATGATATCCCCATCCTACACTCCTTATAGGAGATCTATTAGACTTAGACATTGTTATACTTTAGCCTATGTGTGAAGAAGTCTTTGAAAAAACTGAAGTCAACAAGACTCCAACCTCAGATCCTTGGCTTTCTAATCCCTATCCCTACTCATAAATATTAGCTCTTGAAAGTTTTGGAGAAAAAATCCCGGGGTGGGGGGGGGGGGAGGGTCGTACTCAACTCCATTTTTCATACCCTGCTCAAGACAAATGAGAAGAAAATCGACCCTACCCTAGCCTAGACAAAAATTGGCAAAGACAGCAGGGCCAAAAACCATACCCTATCCAGCGGCACATACCTGTATAGCAAATATATGGGAATACCCCCACCCCTGGAATAAATCAAATAGTACTAATTATTGGGTTCCCTGTGATAAGCTTAAGGCTTTAGGCTTGGTTACACTTGTGTTCTTATTCTCCATTTTGAATGCGGTGTCATGACCGCCTTTTGAAATATATTCTTTCGAACTAAAGGCATGATTCACATTTCGGGTCCTCTAGACCAACAAATCATTCGAAAAAATGTGGAGTAACATAATTTTGAAAAAGAGAAACAACTTTACACATGTTTGATGGTGGCAAAAAGTTTGCCATTTTGCAGAAAAGAAGAACGTACCGCACAATATTAAAGAGGTAGGTTTGAGAAGTTTGTTCATCTTCTTTTATAAATCTCACCTCTACTTGAGCATTAGGTAAGAGGTTTATATAAGCTTAAAAGCTCGAGCAATATTGGTGTGTTTTTTTTTTTCAGTTAAGGCAATGGAAGTGATGAAGGATGCAGAATGCCAAAGATAAGTAACATCGATTGAATTTTTCTTGAAGAAGGAAACTTTGTTTACTTACGCAATTATTATATATTACAGATTTGAAATGTTCGTATTTCATGCTTATAATCGAATTTTTTTCCTTCGTTTTGATGAAATGTTCTTCAATCGGTCTGACGAATTCGGCGGGAAAGTTTGACGCGCGCGCGCACAGTTTTCGCGCCAAACTCTACAATTGTTACTCTATTTGTTTCATCTTTTCTTGGCCACGAAAAATGGACGCCAATGTACGACGTTGTCGCTTCTGTGCTAACCATGATCTGTCTGTCCCTTTAATGGGCCACAAGAATAATTGCCCATTTAAAGAATGTTCTTGTAAAAAATGCGTAGACTTGAAAGAAAAAAACAGGAGGGACAGAGAGTATCGAGAGAGAAAGAACACGCAGTCCGCAATGCCGCAACAGGTTACCAATATCCTCAATTGCAATGATAAACAAAGTCAACAACCTCTTTCTGCTGCTGCAAAACGAGCAGGTTTGATTCAGTTCGCCATTGCTGTAACGTTTTTTTTAGTTTTGTTCCTTTTTTATTTATTACAAGTAAGCTTAATTTTGCCATTAGTTTATACTGTAAGCTATTTAAAGTGGGACGACGATGAAATTAGCGCCCTTATTATTTTTATATTTGTTGACATCCTTATAGCATTGATATTAACATGTCAAAGCGATTTTGTCGTCCGATAAAAAGAACAACCTCAAAAGGAGCTATTTTCCTCTACTTTTATCGGCCGCCATTATTCAAAGGAGCACTTGGATGAAAATTTATAACGAATGAAAATGACTTGAAACTCAGTCACACCGATAATTATGGCTCCAACTATCACCATGAAGCAACATTTTCTTCTTATTTAGAGGAGACGGATAGAAATTGTTAAGTATTTTAGCATCTAAATTTTAACGCTATTGTTCTCTTAGGTTTTAAACACAAATTTCTCTGTGATAATGTGCTTAAAATGCATTTTTTTTGGCAGAGAGTAGTAAGTTCTTCAGCTATATTCACCTTCTGATAATTTTTTTTTTCACTTTTCATCAAAGGGCATTCTTCAGTCCTCGCTGAAATCACTCGCAGTGAGCTAGCGAGTACTTGTTGATAATAAAATCTATTCAAAATTTTGCACTGAGTAAAAATGATTGTAGCTAGTGCTTTCTGTGATGATTGGAGAATGTGCTTAAGAGATCAGGATACACCCTACCTATGTTTTCTTTGTCCCACTTTTCCACTTTATTTGAGTTCTGATAATTTTTCTGAAGTTGTTCTATTTTCAGAGTGTTTGATATAGAGTACAAACACTAAAAGTGTGCAATACTTTGCAGTATTTAGTACTAAATAGCACTACACTGTAATTAAACAATAGAAAACAATAGAATTAGCATAATTTAGTGCTATTTAGTACTATTTCTTGCACACTTTTAGTGTTTGTACTCTATACTATATTTATTGAGATATTATGTGTGCCCGGAGGGTTACCCTATATTTACTATATGGGAATGATCTGCTGAACAGGGTATGGTTAAGTTTTTCAAGTTCCTGTCATAAACAGGGTATCCTTTTTACAATTTTTCAAGCTTCTTGTCATTTTCAGGGTAGCAACTTTCTCATTAACCTTAGTCATTAGCTAGCCACAACAGCAACAATCAGTGTAGAAGCCTTATTTATCGTTGTTTGATCACAATCGCGACAAACTCATTATGAAACTCACCTACATTACTAAGTACATTACATTCTGCAATTATTATGCTTCTCATAAACAGGGTTTGGTATTTTGAGCTCTTGTCATAAACAGGGTGACCGTTTAGGATCCAAGTGGAACACCCCCACCCAAATCCTGGTCAAGTAAACCCCCCTCCCTAAAATATTAATAAAGTAGCAAACCATATAAGTTTTCTCAACAATAATAGCCAAGTATTAAAGTTTCAACTTTTGAAAACAATAGATAATAGCAAGAGAAATATCTCCCACTCACAAAATATAAATAACACAAAAATATAATATTTTCTTTCATTGGCTCACAAAGGCTTGCTCTGAACTACTCAACCCCCTTCCAATAAAGTAAAGAATGTCAACTGCACAAAACAATGGTAAACATTTCAGATGAATGTTAAATTAATGTTTATTATAAAATTTACATACATTTCAAAAGTAACAAATCAACTTTTTCTTATGAAATACAATTTATGAGGTGAGTGAATTTTGTGAATATAAGGGATCGGTCATTATTTACAGGGAGGGGGGGTGGCTGGTGGAAATGAGAAAACTGCTGCACAATTTTTGATGGCCCCACCCCCCTTTCCACATACATATAACAATAATGCAGTGTGTGCATGAAAAATGATAACCCCCCCCCCCGTATTTCCACCAGCCCCCCTCCCTGTAAATAATGACTGGTCCCTAAAAAGTCATATACAAACAAGAGTCTGCTACTGACAATGTAACTTCTACTAGCTTGTCAAATTGGCAAATGAACTGCCAATTTAACATTATAGTTTTGAATAATTTCCTGATTAAAGTTCTTAATATTTGATTCAAAAAACAAAAATTTCTGTAAGAATGTTACTGAAACAAATTCAATGTACTTATATTTCTAAGGATGACCAAGCTCAGGCTGGACCCTCGATCAAGTGTTTTAAGATGCAAAACAAACTCAAATTAATAAGATTTATAGAAAACAATGAAATTGTATATTGTTAAAATGTGTTTGTATTTGCTTTTTGGATAAAAATTAAAATGTTTAAGCTTAGGGACGGACCATTAGAAAAGTGATGTGGGGGGGGGGGGGGGGGGGGGAAAGCAAAAAAAAAATTTATTTCCAATAAAAATTTCGAAAAAAAAAATCTGCCGGGACATTTTCTTAAAAAAAATATTCCTGCCAAAGCGAAAAAAAATTCATTTCCACTTTTGGTGGCCAAAAAAAAATTTATGCCAACCCCAAACTCCCCACCCCCCCCCCCATCACTTTTCTAATGGTCCGTCCCTTATTTCATTTTGAATCACACAATAATCTGCCAACTCTTTCGATAAAAATTTTGTACAGAGTGAGGGCTCACCTGTGTAAATGCATTGACAATAGCAAATGGCATGTTATTTCTAAGAAGTCCTGGATTACGCTTGGCATAAGCTTTCGCTAGTCCATTGACCATCTCTATAGGATTTAGGTCATAAGAATACGTTGGAAGTTTAATTAGAGTCATGTTCAAAGGTCGAAGCAAATTCACGAGGTCAGCGTCGTTGTGGATCGAGGCATTGTCCATAATAATGTATGAACCAGGAGGTACAAGCGGTAAAAAGAAACGAGACATCACAAAGTTGAAAGTTATGCGGTTATAATTGCCGTGAATTGGGTAGACACCCAGAACTCCTTGGTCGTGTCCAACTATTGCCAAGACGGACATTTTTATTCGTGCGTCACTCTTGCGATCGTAGCTAGGCAACGAATCATTTGTATGACAGCGACCTATTGTCCTCACATCTGTGTCCAGTTCAAAGCCAGTTTCATCGACAAAATACATTCTTCTAGGATCGACTGTCGCTCTCCATTGGAAAAATGCTGCTCGTCGTGCCATATTGAGGGGAGTGAAACGCTCCAAAGCTACTTTTGTTGCCTTGTGTCTTTTTAAATCAAGTTCGTTTAGAGTTCTACAAATGACTGATAGAGAAGGTACTTCATGAGGCTGTAAATTAAGTTCTGTTCGCATCATTCTTTGGACTTCATTAAGATGGAGAAATGGGAAAATAGTAATGAGTATTTCCAAGTAAACTCGCTTCCACACGTCCATAACTTTTTGAGGCTTCCCACGGTCTCCAGGGTCACAAGTACCAGTTGCCAAAAACTTATCGGTAATTTTGGTAACTGCATGAACGGAGCAAGAGTTCTGCTTGGCGGTTGTAGTTTTGTTTCCTGTTTGAATCCATGTATGCAGTATCTGGTGTCTCTTCAAACTTGGCAAAGCAGACCCTTTCTTGTAAATGCCATCGTTCGCGTTCACTCGCCAAGCCATCATAAAAAGTGGAGGAAAAAGTGTACAAGAAAAATGGTGGAAAACACAACAAAAAAGAAAAAACACAAACAAAATGACAACTATTGAACCAAGGTTTAATTAAGTTTGTTGAGAGAATTGCGCGATACCGTCAAGTGCCGTATTCATCCAATCAACCATCGAACTTACGATACAGTCAAAATTGATCTAGACCTTTTTCATCCAATGAGGAATCGAACATACGATACCGTCAAACTCAGTACGGTCAAGTGCCGTATTCATCCAATGAGGAATCAAACTTACGATACGACCAAACTACGGTACGGTCAAGTGCCGTATTCATCCAATGAAAAATCGAACTTACGATACGGCCAAACTACGCTACGTACATATCGATCCAATCAGAAATGGGCAGAAAAAATTGACAACAAATCAGAATTGAGGCATACGATACGGTTACGATACGGTTTCCATACGGACGCGTATTCGTCATTTTTGTTTCCCACTCATACGAAAACGACTCTAGTTTTCACTGTCATAGGAAATTACTCTGACTATATATAAATTAAAATTTAATTCTATTTAATGACTGGTTACCTTAAGGTTTCATAACCCTTTTTTGTGATTTTCTTTCTAGATATTCACAGTATTTTGTCAAGGATGGTGTACTACACCGTACTTTATTCAAAGCATATGGGATTCGTTTTGTTGTGACTGTTATTGGACAGGCAAGTTATTTAGAAAACTATCCAAACAAACAAACAGATATGAGCAACCTACACAAATCACCAATTGAAAGCTAGATCATTTGCACTCCTTAATTCCCACATCTCAGTGAAGTCAAAAAATGAAAGTAGGGAACCTCTCTCAGCCACAAACAACTTAATTAGGCAGCTGCTTATAGGTTTGTGTGTATATAAGACTATACCTTAGAATATATATATGCATGTCTATCAAGTTAGAATATTTATCTATAATTGGTTAATAAGGGGGAAATGTTAAGCATGAACCAGATCAAGTCATCTAAGAAATCAGTGAGTTCTTGCATCCAAATAGCTTGGGAATCATTGACTAAGCCTCATATTCTTCATATTTTGTGTCTGCATGCATGTAAACAATACTAGGATCTTTAGCTATTTATTCTGCAATTGATACATAACAATATGTTCTGTTTCAGGGTGGAAAATTTAGTGTAATTCCACTATTCCTCAACATTGGATCTGGTCTTGCCCTTCTTGGAATTGTGAGAATATATATTTTAACTTTCATCACAGCATGTTGAACTTATCAATCACTCATGTGTCTGTTAAGGCCTGGGTTTGACCTTGCTTGACCTTGAACCTATGATTGCAAGTTTCATGGCCAAGTATTTCCAAGACACATTTACAGAGTTTGATGAGTTTGAAATCCTTAAAGTATAATGCTTTAGTTTTTTTGGTGGTCATGTGATCAGTGCATTAAAAAAATAAATGTATTAATCTGATCACTTTCAGTTTCAAATTGACATATTAAGGTTTAATACTTATAAATTGTCATAAGACTTTTCTATTAATGTGCCAAGTTTCATTTCATTTTGTTAAGGTAATACGCTGCATGCAAATCAAAAAAAGCCATTTTTTCTCATTTTTAGCTCCTGACCCACGTACCCAGCTGGCCTTAACATACTTGAGCACTCTAACACTAATAAATATTGTTAATGTTTCAGGCCACGGTATTATGTGACGTTGTTGTTTTGTATGTCCTGAGAAGAAAAGAATTCTACCGTGCAAAGAAATACCAGGTTGTCACAGATAATACTGATGAGGAGGTAAAAGATCAATGAAGTGTTTTCTCCATATATACCTTAGTATTTCAATAAACGCATTAAGTCCACAGTGTACACTCCAAGACTGCACAGGGTTTTCACAGTTTTCTAGTAATATAATCATAGCATGTTTTGGTTGTATAAAACATGAATACACAAGCTGGAACAAGCTGGGAATATTGGAAAGACAATAAGCCAGTTCGGAGTTTAAGAATCGTTTTCAGTGCGCATGCGATTTTATCCCGAATTTCTCACCTTCTTTTGTTTAAACCTTCTTTTGTTTTTAATCAAACAAAAGAAGGTGAGAAATGCGGGATAAAATCGCATGCGCATAAGAAACGATTCTTAAACTCCGAACTGGCTTATAGTGAATGGATTAATTAAAAGAATAACTACCAAAATCCTTTGCAGTCTTGGAGTGTACATTGTGGTTTTTTGGATTAGGTGTATAACTGACTGGTGGGCATTTGGTGACAGCTGCTAGATCCAATATCCAAATTATTGGTCTCTTTCCACAAGACATTAATTAATTGCCTTAATTTGCTGTATTTTCTATGGTGTGGGATAAAAAAGTTATACTGACAATGGTTTCTCGTGGCATGGATATATATAAATAGACCCATGTCACGCAAGCATGACATATAAATTATTTGATTTTTCGGAAAAGGAATTCACTATCAAATTTGTCACATCGATAGTAATAAAAATGCAAATTTTCGGGGAGATTGCTCGTAAACTGACGAAGATATGAACTTTCAAAAGTTAGCATTTTTACAAAGAAATGTATGGTGGACGTGCTTACGTGCACGACCAGCCTCGTTATCATGCTAAACACGTACATTTCTTTATAAAAATTCCAAAATTCAAAAAATCCATAACTTCCTCAGTTTAAAAGCAATCTTACGAAACTCCGCAATTTTACTAATATCGATATGATAAATCTGATAGTGATTCCTTTTATCCATACATCAAAGATCTTATAATGTCACACTAACATGATAAGGGTCTATACCACTTGTCACTTGTATTTTCTGACACTTGCCTAAGGGCTCCTGTGTATACTAAAAAATACAAATGACTTGTGGGATATATATTCCATCATGGTATTCCACTCAAAAACCATTGTATGAAATAATAGTACCTGACTGTATATATATATATATTTGGCAATGATGATGTTGCTGATGAACCATATATAACTCACAATTATATCAATCTTTCAGGGCCTTGTCAATTCCTATGGCAGTAAATAAATCATCACTAAAGTAATACTTGCTGGATAAAAGTCATAATTAAGTTATCAAAAGTCACATTCATGCTGTAATTCCTTTCAAAGTGAGCACACAAGTTTCCTTGAGCAGGACAATATGACTTAGAATAATTAAATAGTTCCACAAAGGCAAAGCCTGTTTTGTATCAAGAGGACAAGCACAAATGAAACTAGGAGAAATCAACCATGTAATAACACAATAAATATATATATAGGACAAAATATATATTTAGGAATTTTTTAAAAGAGTTTAGATTAGATATTCTGTAAGTTATAAAAAAATAATCCAAATAAACGAAGTTATAAATAAATGAAGTGATAGTTTTTAAAGATCTTGTATATTGTGTTTTGTTTTTCTTCTTTGAGCTGTCAATTAAAACACCAAAACAGAAAATAGAAAGGAGACAGCTACAGATGCAGGCCAGCTGTCACTTAGGACTTCAAAAGAAGCATTCAATTTCCAGGTAGAAGACAGTGGAATATCCTAACTTCAAAAATTATCTATTCCTATAAGCACACTCTTGATAAATATATCATGTAGTTTTCATAAATTTACATTTGTGAGAAGGAAGCGCAAGCTTCTCAGACAAAACTATTAGTATATTATTGCAGGTATAGTGCGAGCTACCCAGCAATTTTTGTTAGAAAATTAGCTCACGACAGCTTTTTGAGAACAAAAGAGTTTCTAGGACTAAACATGATATTTACAAAACCCCATATGAATGATAAAAAATCTAGGCCTTTGTACCCTGGTTTTTTTTTAGAACTCAAGCAGGTATCAACTGTTCTTTTTGTATTTGATCAGTAGCCATACCAACAGCAGAAGAAGACAGTGAGAAAAGTCTGACAAAGATCCCCAGTTTGAGGTCAAATACAAATGTTGATGTAATTCTTAGATATTTGCAAATACAAAGGGGGGCAAGGAGGAGAGGGGGGGGGGTCAAACCATCGAACCTAGTGATTTGCATGGATGCCTAGATGTCTTGCCAAATGGAAATGGATTATCCCCTATCATCTCAACAGAATAAGATAATTTTTCTATAAATAAAACTTTAATTAATTTCTAATTTTTAAAGTCAATGTTTCATGACCCTGACCCTCATGTGTTTTTAAATTGCAAGGGAAGACCCTGGTACTATTTCTTGTATCATCTTGACTGTTAAAAATTTAATTAGCTATAGTGCCCGACCCTTTTTTCCATACTTCCATTAATCAAATTTAAGATTAATAATGGTAATTAAACTGAGTGGAGTGCAATTTGGGCCGAAATCATACGAGTGATTACAAAACTGCACGACCGCGTAGCGGGAGTGCAGTTTGATAATCACGAGTATGATTTCTGGCCCAAAATTGCACGACACGAAGTTTAATTACCACTTAATTATATCCATTTTGAAATCTCAACTTTATCAGGAATAACAAAGTCATTTTTTCTGTGAAATCTACATTTTTGCTCTACTTTTTTAACAAAAAAGTGAAAACAGGTACAAGGAAAAAAAATCCCACAGCTTGACAGCAATCAAATGGCTTTTTTGATTCATGTATATGATTGGCTGATAATAAAAGACACTGTTGTGTGATTGGTTGATAAAAAAGATGCGATTAATGAAGCAAAAGGATGCAATTTAGGAATTAAGGTAGTTCCGGACACTTGCTACTGCGCATCTCCCGCGCGCATTCGAGCGCGAGCACTTTTATTAGAGAGCATTGGTATTACCGTGGGGAGTCTGGACACTAGTAAGCGAACGATTGAAAGTGAAGAAACTCTAACTTTAGTGGAGAAAAATAGCATTTTGTCATCAAAATACCGGAAAAATTTTAACTATGAAATCTTGTGTACTGTATAATGTAGGTATTCAGCCTCGAATTTTAAAATTTGATTAATATTATTTATTGAAAAAGCCGGTGAGAAAATTGCTAAAATGGTGATATTTGGAGTTCGTTTTCAGCGTATTTTTCTCTTTTCTGCTTCTCTAACTCTTGAAATAATACGGTGACCCCCTGTTTTATTCTTTTCATTTGAAGCTAGATATCGTATTCTTTCGATTTAGTGCGGAAAAAAAAATTTTCATAGTTAAAATTGTCATAAATTTTCAACATTTTTACAACTACACACGCATATAACTCCTCCAAATTGCAAGCAATTTCGCTTCTAGAATTTAATTTTCACCTCACTTTCAAAAGATTGGATGGATTTTTTATCAAGGTATGTCTCCTAGATTCAACAACTACCGTTTAATGCAGTTTTCTGTTTTACTTTGTTAAATCCAATCGAGTAATTCGAATTTATTGACGGAATCAGATTTTCGGCAAAAACGCGCGGAAAACTGAAAAATCCCTCCTTTTTGACGCCTTATATCTCCATAACTAATACGGGGACCCCCTTCTTTTTTTTCATTATTTGAATACCCTAACAATAAACTTCAAATGACAGAATTTAAAAAAAAATTCATTGAAGATTTGGGAAGATCCGGTACTACCTTAATCGCACACTTTTTAACCAATCAGATTGCAGAAATCACCAGTGATTTCAAAATGGATATAATTAGGCGAGGAACAATGTTGCGCGACAAGTTATTGCACGATTTTGTTGCTCGTATTACCGGGCCTTAAGATCGATAGCGGGGTTACAAATCAAAATAAATACAAAACAAACTGTTTTTAGTTTGTAGTACTTTATTTGAGCATCGCTGATTCACGTTTGATCGTTCACGGCATCTAGAAGGATTATGCATGGTCATCGCTACTGAACTTAGTAATTAGACCAGAAACTCATAAGTGACCATGTGGTAACTAATTAAGACCCTGTCAACATTTTCGTTCTCTATAAACGACTAAATAGTTCTTCGTCCGCACGATTGTTCTCATGCTTTTCTCAAAAACCTATCGACGAATTTTTTTTACTTTTTTGATGTATGTTTTAGTTTTGAGAAAAAATACGCCGAAAAAGTAAATGCTTTGAAAAGGCGTCCGCCATATTGAAATATTTTAGAACTCAGGCAGCCCGATCAAATTCGATATCAGCGCGCAACAGAAAACATTACAAAGGAGAAGAGTATATACATAAGAGTTAATTAATTTTAGAGATAAGAGGCATATAACTGGATGGAATGGTTCTACCGCTCTCTCCAATAGAGACGCGCGCGCTGCTTATTTTGTATTTATTTTGTATTTTTATCAGCTCGTGCAGTGTAACCGTTTTGTTCCTATAGTTATTGGTTTTGTATTTTTGTTGTACGCGCTCGTAGATCAAAGTACGTTTGTAACATCTTTCCTTGGTCTGGAACCCGAAAGCTCGGATTAAATATTTGAAAAAACAGCGTAGATGAGACGTGTATCTCATGAATCAAATGATCCCTACGCACAAACATACTTAAATATAATTCTTGTTAAAATCGTAGGTCAGAACCGTGATGAATCGTATTGTGATTGTGTTTATTGGTATAGCCTTGGTGGCTTTTGCTACTGGAAGAGATGTTCAAGTTGCTGACCGAGGTAATGGTCTTGAGGTTTTCATCCCAAACTAAATGTAAAAATTGATCTTCAAAATTAACAGAATTATGTTTCGCTTTTTGAAGTCTTGATTTTCGAACATTGTCTTCGAGTACTTCACTTATTGATTGAATAGCTTTAAATTGTCGAATCTTTCTCTCTTTGAAACGAGCGGAACAGTAACCTATACACACACACACACACACATAGACACTAGAAATATAAAATAAAGAACACTGAAAAAGCAGAACAAGACAGAGCACTAACTAACTTGGCATAAATGACCCCAAAATTCCTCACCTCATTTAGAGAGAAGAATAAATGGCAAGGCAAGAATGAATCGAAGTTTCGAAAATATGGATGATTCTAGTTTTCGGCAAGGCAAGGATATTTTACACGCATTTGTTTCGTCCTTACTTTTCTTGGATTCAACTAACGGAACACAAAAGAACACAACTGAGCATGCACAATCCCAACTAAATTGGCGGACGTGATTCCACAGCCGATTCGATTGAGAGATATATGTACTCCTTATTTAGTCGAAAAAGTGAATCAGAAAACACGAACCAGTCAAAAACAAGTTTTTAACTACAACCTAGCATCGGTAGTGCTGCTCACTGGTCCCTTGAAAATTAGAACAATTTACAAAATTGAAAAACACGCGCAAATTGATCCTTGCCTTGCCGAAAAATAGAATCATCCTTGCCGAAATTCATCCTTGCCTTGCCAGTTTGGCTGACCATGTAAATGCAGGGTTCAAATGTCTCCAATTTTACTCAAACCTTCATATCTTCAACAGTCTTTAATCGATTGGTGGCTTATTACGTGTCGCCATACTGATGTATTTTGTTATGCAAATAAACTGCTATCACATTAAACTGAAATTCAATGCAAAACTTTTATTTTATTGAAAAATTGAATGCTCATAATTAGGTACACGGGTATTTCCCAGTACCCATCATCAAATCTAAAAACTCGGGTCTCTACTGTGCACCATATTGTTTTGAAGTCCCCATATCGACCAAATTTAGAGAAAAATTAGCCACGTACAAATTGCTTATTTTCCGTTTGGCACCGAATTGAAGTAACGTTGTGAGGGGGGTGAGGGGAAGGTGGGACAATTAAATATATTCTGTTCAGTGCTAACTGACTGGTTAACCTATATTAGTCAGGCCTTCAAACTAAAAAGAGAAGCCGTCAAAGAGTGCCAAATTCTAATTTCTTTTTAACTGATTTCTTCTTCAGAGCAATCGTCTGAAAAGCGTGGTGGCACTCCTTGTACGTGCTCGCACGGTTCTAAAGGAATAATATGGGTCTGGAAATGCCCAGGGGGATGGTATCATTGTGGTGGCGGCTGGCCAGCGCCTTGCTGTTTGCAATGAGTCTAGTCCGTGGTAATGGACTTCTGATTCCGGCTTGATTGTTAATCTTAAATCAAAGGTTTAAAAGGGGAAAAACTAGTATAAACTCAATATGTAACAATAAAAGCCAATGGATTAAAACGAACACGGAATATCTAAGCTCTCCTTAATTATTCACTTCTGACTAAGTATTCCTATACTCGACCGTTTCTAAACAAATAATTATAAAACTTATTCTTGTAGTCAAGATTTAATTCGTCTGACGTTTAGTTTTTGTCCTCAATTATCGAAGTGTTAAAGAGTTCGTTAGATCAGCAAAAAGTCACATTTGGTTATGTAACAAATCTCCATCCCAGGAGGGAGGGGTGCGTATTCATGTTCGACGTTGTTGCATTTTGTGACGTCATGAGTTCTACATAGCAACCGCAGGATCAGTTATTGATCTGCTTTTTACTATTACAGAAAGACAAATTCAAAAAGAGACATTAGACACTCAATCAAAGGCATTTAACTTTAGGTCCGTTTCTTTATTGTCTAATTAATAATCCAGTATAAAAGTTGTTCCGTTTGCTTTTTGTGGTTACTGGCTTACTGGCTTTATGCCAGTAACACACTATGCCATCGGTTGTGAGTGAGTGAGTGAAATTCGGGCGAACTTCGGGTGAAATCCGGAAATCTCCGAAGGAGAGGCGAAGTGTCAAGCCGAAAGATACGGGAACTACGTGCGCCGGCCTGAGAGCGTTTAAGGCGACTATTATTAATCAAATATAGGGTTTGTGGTTATAAATATACGGTTTGAGACCAAACCGTGCAGTTTAGACCAGAAATATATCTGTAGGGGAAATGTTTGATCAATTCTCGATAAACGTAGTATTGACGTAGCCGTTCGGAATGAAATAGGAAACTGAAGCACGGAAACACGGGGCGATATTTTACTATAGATCAATGGCTTTGGGTCGTAGGCGTTTATAATGTGCATTTTAGTAATTAGAGGTGCGAAGGTAAGTTGATCGTAATTTATATTTCTCAATGGTTCTGTTACATTTTATATAGTACTTCAGTTTTCATTTTGCTTATGTAGAAATTTAAATGAACTTACGGTGTCTAAAGATTCGAAGGTTTTCGATTTGTAATAGACCTGTAGACAAATCTTTATTTGCACGTCACGGCATAGGTGCCCAAAATTTGAATTAATATTTCATTTTTCGTCCAATCGATTTTATTCAAAAATATGGTTTAGAAAACTGTGTTTGGAGATAATTTTTGAGCCGAAAGCGAAATAATTTGATGCACAAGATGTTTTATTCGGCGGGCAAGAGTTGTTATGTCACATAACTCAAACTGTAGCGTATTGCTCCACAGAACACCAACACTTCAGACACCGTGAATAATGTAAAAGTACTTTCACGTACGTAAAATACGAATGTAAAGTCTGTAACTGTATAGAATTTTCTTTATTTGATGTAATCAGGCACAGCTTTAATTGATTCTTGTGAGACTTTGGAAAGACTAAAAATATATTTTTACTTTAATATGATAAGAATTCTACTTGGCTCTGGGCCACCATTGATATTATAATACTAAAAATGCCAAGCGTCGTCTTGTTTTTGACCTCGTAAAATTCAAGATTATCTTGAAGTGTGGTTTATTGTTGATTTGGTTGAGGCAATTTCTCAACAGAACTTACATGTTTGATCGAAATTTTGTTTTCCGGCCGTGTTTACAATGTACATTTACTAGTTAAAGATGCGAAGGCAGGTAGAACATGATTTATATTTCTCAATAGTTCTGTTACATTTTATATAGTACTTCAGTTTTTCATTTTGCTTATGTAGAAATTTAAATAAACTTACCAAGGGCACTAGGACAAAGTCGGTGTGTGTATGTATGCACTAGTCGAAGTAGACCCCTACCCCCACCCCCAACTAGGGACAGGCCTTGAAATGTGTCTATACAAGAGACCATAATACTAAGAGAGCGAAACTCAGCATTGATGTTTGTGCGATGTTCGTGGCGCCTAAGGCTATTTTTAGTAACTTCGCCATTGTGCGCGCAAGGCACTTAAACAATAGAATTCAAACGGTCCCTTCCGCGCGCACGCCAAAAAGCAAATTCTATTGGTTGAGGGCCTTGCGCGCGCGATAGCGAAGTTACTAAAATAGCCTTAGTCGCCGCGAACATCGCACAGACATCAATACTGAGTTTCGCTCTCTATGGTCTATGGTCTCTTGGTACGAATATCCGCCTGACTGGTCGTGAGTCGAGCCGCTAGTTCGTGTTTGTACTCTATCAGCACAAGAGAGAATGTTGAAATAAGCAGGAAACGAAACGGCACTGATCTGACTCGACTTTCAATCTTTCTATTATTATTATTTGATCAAAATGCAAACATGTTTCATTTTCTTCACCGTGACCTTTGACGAGTCAGCTACTTTAGGCAAAACTTGTGTACTAACTTGGCCAAAATAACTCAGTGGATCTAATTGACATTTTGTAAAATCTATAGTGTAATTGAATGACTGTGGACTTTGAGACGCAAATTGTAACAAATACCTCAGATACTGATAAAATGAGAGATTTATATACATAGTATGTAATGAAATTGTATTTATCATTCTTTTGATCTAAAGTGTCGTACGGTAGACTTTCACGCCAAAAAGCGTCTAATATTTATCAGTTTATCATACGTCTTCCGCAATGAATTCAAGTTTTGGCCGTCATGAACGCTACAGTGAGTCTGATGTAACGCTCCATATCAAAGCACTGAATCCTGAAACTATAAACATCGCCTTCACCATATACACGAGTTCTCCACAGGGAGCCTTTGATTAAATATTTTTATCAGTTATTTCTTGCTTCCCCGATCGCGGGATTGCATCAGACGAGGGTATTAAAATTATATGCTTTTTCGTATCGACAAGCCGTTTCGCCACAAGAAAAAAAGAGGTTTTATAGATTTTGCTTTGTTCTCAGTAAAAGATTTTCTCTGTCTCTCTTGGATACAGTCTTAGGGCCCGTTCACGTGGAAGAGGGCGCCTCTATGTGGTAGAGATAATTCTTTTGTTTTTACAGGAATAAGAAAACAAAAGAGTTCTATCCCTAGCCCACTACATAGGAGCCACCTCTCATGTGAACGGGGCCCTTCAATCTCATATCAATCCTTTAGAAGTCGTACGACTGGCTAACAGTCAACTCGTTCCATAGAAATGTACGTGAATACATCTATATTTCTACTTTATTTCTTTCAAGTTTAAGTTTTCTTTTACTCACGCACCAAGAACAGATATAATTACATATGCATTTACACATTTTTAATTTTTACAGATATATATTGATATAAAATGGTAAAAAAAGAACACGATTTACAAACATATTGTGTGCAGTGGCTAAAGGAGTATGAAGCTTTCGAGTTAGCCACTGCTATTTGTAAAAATATATATACCTATTTCAAAAAAGGTTGTCGTATGAGAGGTCGCAAACCTACGCGACTAGACCGAAAAGGAACATGGGTAGTTGCAAAATTTCCCTCTCTTTTTCGCATTGGTCTTGATTTTAAAATCAGCAAATGAAACTCTTTGATGTATTAGGTCATGGCAAGCTGAAGTTGAATTATGGTGTGGATACTTGTGTGATTTTATAGCTTTAGTAATGTCTACCAATGCTTCCTTTCGGGTGAGTCGCGTAGGCTTTTGCCGACAACGTTTGTTGAAATAGGTGTATGATTCTGTTTGGTAATGAAACATTAATCGAATAATATGGAGGAAAGAGAAACGAAATCAAAGCAAAACTGATGAAGAAAAAAACTTGAAAAAAAGCCAAGAAGAGAAAAAGAATGGGAAAGAAAAAAAGTGCATTCTTTAGCAATTCAGAAGATACGACTTGTATTTTTTCTTGAAAGCATTATAGCTCTGAATATTTTTGATATCCGAAGGTATGGATTCCCATTCCTTTGCGAGGGAGAATTTAAATCCCGTACTGATTAGTATTTGCACGAGGTTTATAGAAATTCATGACCTTACGAAAAACATAGCAGTAGGGTCAAACTTTTCTACTGAGACTAGATGAATTTAGAAGCTAGAATCTAACTGGAGCAGTTTTCAAAACCCGAAATGTACGTCCTCTTTATATGTTTACATATTTAATCACAGGTGGCTCAAACGTAGCATCGATTTGTCAAGTTTTTCAAGAACAAAATCATCAGTATTAGAAATCTACGGTGGCCCTGAAGTGATATCCACTTTTTTACCGACTTTCGACTTTTTAGCGACTTTTTTAGCGACTTTTTTAAGGTGGCCCGTACCTATTGATTTGTTTTTTGGGCATGAATTTCAATCGCGTCTTTTTACATCAAAACCTTGTCCGATTTTTAAAAAAATTTCCTGCCATTTGTCTACAAGCCTTGAAATTTGTACCAGTAATGATTTTTCTGCGAATTAGATCAAATAATTCGAGATATCAGACGATTTTTAAAAAATGGCTTTACGAGAAAAATTGTCATAAATCCAAAATTCCAAGGTGAATTTTTTTTCCTATTTCGCTAATCAAGTAGAAAGGCATAGAAGACTACATACACCATGTATCGCGTCAATTTAATCCTTAGAAGCTGCGATACAAATTTGCGCTGCCTGTTACGACGCAAAATTATCATGTAGTCAAAACTACCGCCAAAATCTCAACAAAATTTCAAAAACAGCGAGAACAATATCTGGTATAAGAAAGACAAATACCTATTGTAACTTGTGAACAAAATATGGAGACATGAGAAGCTAAACGCCAGTGTTATCCTCAAGCAAACTTGGGGAGTAATTTTTGTGACCACGAGGTTGCGAATTTGAATTCCTTCGACTTCTACAAATTCTGTCGAATTGTTTCGTGAAATTTTCTAGGTATGGGATAGAACAAGATGTTAACATACCTGCTGCCAAGTGTCGTTGTCTTTGCTGCACTAGGTATAATTCAGTAAGCTTCAAAAGTAAGCAACTACATCGAGTCGACGTTTGAGCTGCCAAGGTAAAACCCTCATGGTTTGTTAATTTATTCAAAACAACACCTCACTATCTGTTGCAAAATTCCACACGGGATTTAGACTCAGAAGCAATTGTATTCAGGGAACTACTGTCTTTATTCCCAAAAGTCTAGTTTCGATCTAAGCTGTGCTCCCTGATCAGACATGAGTCGTATGGAGGCTGCTACGTGTATGTGTATGTAAATTTTGTATGTAAATGTGTGATTGTTGAATTGTCTCGTAATGAAAGCGCCCTTGTAAACCTTCGGCTCGATCACGTTGAGCTGCGCCCTCGTAATTCAGCACTTAGCTGCAAGGAAGGGTGATGAGCTACTCCTATTTTAATTTATAACAGGACCGTAGCCATCGGTACGGTTAGCAAGGTTTCAACCGGACCAACTTTTACCGTTGGAACCATTGTTATTACAGTTTTAAAAGCATGAATTCGTGTAGAAAAGCTAAAAAAAACGGGCCAACTTTTAAAAAACCGTACCAATGTTGAAATGGTGGCTACGGTCCTGCATAATAAGTATAATTCATGCATGGCTGGTGTAATCTCAAAACTTCCAATCTTGCATGACAGTTGTTGTGATCTGCTGTTTATTAGGTAGAGCACTCGATATTAACTGTAGGACCTACAGAACCAGTAGAACTAGAGTGAGCTTTTCCTAAGACAGCACGGCGTTAAGATAGAAGGTTTTTCTTACTCGGACCGTTTTCCGTACTCAAGGAATTTTGCAACAGATAGTGAGGTGTTGTCTCCTCACTTTCTCACAAGGCAGTACTGAGTTGTAATGAGTAATTCAAAAATGGGAAAGTAGCGATAGACTAAATAAACAGCTCCATTCACAGTCGACTTCTTCGCAGTTATTTTGCATGGGCGACACTAATCGCGATGGGTCTGGGTCGAGTGTGGCCAAGCGTTGTAACTTATCTGGGATACCTGTGGTATGCCGAAATTATTTATTGGCTGCACGAAAAAGTTATAAATCTTACATAGAGTTCCATTTTCATTTCTTCTTTTATTTTTTTTTTGGGGGGGGGGGGGGGGGGGGGGAATGATTCCACTCCCGCCAAAACCGTTAACCAAAAATGAATTACTTTCGCGCCAAAATATATTTGGAGCCCATGTTTCCACTAACGTTCGCATGCAAAAATATCGACATTGAGTTTGACGCCAAGGTACCGTCCCCTTTTGCTGTGACGCTTCGACAAGATGGATTTCATTAAAGTAAAGTTGGACAACAGAGTTTTAAAACTCGTTGATGAATATTTAAGATATCACAATTAATACGCAGGGTTTTTTTTGGCGGGGCGGCCAGTTATTTGTTTGAACTAATCTCTTAATGCGACAGAAAATGAAAATATCTTCAATCAAGTTCTTAGACCAAGTGTGGCGTGTTTTTACCTTTTTAATAAGCCAACCAAAGTTTCATTTTTCAAGTGATGCATCAATATAGATGTAATTTAATGAGATGAATTTTAGACCTTGTTGAATACATTTCCATCAACAAATCACTGAAAAACGGTCCCCTATAACCCCTCGCAAAATCATTCAAGTGAAACATTTAGGTTTATTACAAGTCACCATGCAGTATAATCCGAAAATCCTTTCACAATCACGCAAAAATCCAGTCAACAATTACACTAGCACTTATCCAGGTTGTCTGGATTTGTAGGCTTCAGTCTTGTTAGACACTCATTCCAGAGAAGAGCTCAGAAAACATCCCAGTCTTTGGACATTGAAGGTTAGTCCAGACTCCAAGTCTTCGACCGAGCCTTGTGTTGCTCCTTAATATTTTTATATTGTTCTTCCTTGATTTTCATTTTGTTATTGTTTGAGCGAAAACGCAGTTGAACCGTGAAAAAAATCAAGTAAATAGTAACTCAGGTCTAGTTCAAACGTCACATCTCACATGTGCGGAATTCAATACAAATGAGTCCAATCTTTTGTAAATTAGAAATAGAATGTATGGGATCAATTGGTATTCTTATTGCCAAATTGCGAAAACGTGCGCATATACTTAAAGCGTCATATCTCTAAAACGGCGAAAGCGTAAACGTTGTTTCCTCAGATGATTTCACAAAATATATATGGTTGTTATACATTACACATACTGAATTTAAAGCAAATAGATAAAATCTTTTAATAGCGTTCCATTTTCACTTCTTCTATTTTTGGGGGAATGCCACTCCCGCCAAAACCGTTAACCAAAAATGAATTACTTTCGCGCCAAAATATATTTGGAGCCCATGTTTCCACTAACGTTAGCATGCAAAAATATCGGGATTGAGTTTGACACCAAGACAGTCCCCTTTTGCTGTGACGCTTCGACAAGATGGATTTCATTAAAGTGTAGTTCGACAACAGAGTTTTAAAACTCATGCAGACCAATTTCTCCAACGGAAAAAAAATAGCAATGATCTTTTTCTTGACTTGAGCAAAGGAATGTTTCTGAGTAGCGAAGAAGAAGGCCGAGAAATTATCTTCCCGGCCCGCTGACGAGGCTGGGAACTTCATCGTGGAAGATGTGAATGCGACATATATTGTGAATGGCGACACGCTCAACTCTTCAAATACTCAGTTATTGTCATCTATCGCGACTAATGATATCTATGCAAAACTTTCTCGATGTTGATTGGCTAAGAGCAGTGCTGTTTGGAGGAAATTTTGTGCAGAAAAAGGAAATTTTGTGCCAAAAAAGGAAATTTTGTGCAAATAGCTTATGGCAAAAAAAACACAGTCAAAATGCACTAATTAAAAACGTCAAATTCTTCTTTTTATTCATCAAAGAAATAATTTATAAAACACTTTTAGTGGGATTTGTTTCCAAAATTGTCGAAAATATGCAAGAAAAATGTCAAAAAAGGCCCAAGTTTCGGGTTAAAAGTTTTGAATTTTTTCCCTGAGCGCGCGCATGGTGGGGTAGTCAGGTCTCTTTCGAACAACTAAAAAGCTACAGAAAACTTGAAAATTTTACTTGAATTTTTGCATGTATATTATTAAAAGGAAATAATATGGTTTACTCGTGCAATTTAGAAAAATAAGTTTGGCAAAAAGCTTTGTAGAACAACTCGATGCTCTATTAGTACGTGACCACAATGATCACACTTGACAATTAACGGTAGAGATCATTTGAAATATACGTCTGTTGCAGTTGCAACATGTTTTGTCACAGGTCGGCCCAAGCTCACTATTAGTGGCTATTTATAAGAGAATGGATGTCACTCAATATTACTCACAATTTCTATCTTAATTAATTTCAATAAAATTCCACGAGGCTTGTAGAGTATGTTTTTCATGCTTTCTTCTAACGTCTGAATGAGTTTCAGTGAAATTCGTCGATTTTAACTGCATGCTCACTCTCTCCATTTATGGCACCAAAAGAATAAAACAATGGTTGAGACAAAAAGAAAGATAGGACGTCTGGAATGGAACAGTGACCTGAATGAACTCTAACTCAGAAAACAGTAGTAGTAAGAGATTTAGAGAGCGACGGAGATTAATAAGGGATTTAGGAAGTTTGAAAAGAAAAAAGCTATAGTTGCTACTTGCGCTGGGCAAAACACTTCATTTAGTTTTTCAAAAAGTGTCAAAAACCACTGTCGTACAAGTCAGTAAAAAGTAGGCAGTGTTTCTACTTCATGCAACAAAGCCGGAAAATTTGTTGCGCGGGGGGTGATAATAAGGCGAGGAACAATGTTGCGCGACAAGTTATATTATTGCACGATTTTGTTGCTCGTATTACCGGGCCTTAAGATCGATAGCGGGGTTACAAATCAAAATAAATACAAAACAAACTGTTTTTAGTTTGTAGTACTTTATTTGAGCATCGCTGAGTCACGTTTGATCGTTCACGGCATCTAGAAGGATTATGCATGATCATCGCTACTGAACTTAGTAATTAGACCAGAAACTCATAAGTGACCATGTGGTAACTAATTAAGACCCTGTCAACATTTTCGTTCTCTATAAACGACTAAATAGTTCTTCGTCCACACGATTGTTCTCATGCTTTTCTCAAAAACCTATCGACGAATTTTGTTTACTTTTTTGATGTATGTTTTAGTTTTGAGAAAAAATACGCCGAAAAAGTAAATGCTTTGAAAAGGCGTCCGCCATATTGAAATATTTTAGAACTCAGGCAGCCCGATCAAATTCGATATCAGCGCGCAACAGAAAACATTACAAAGGAGAAGAGTATATACATAAGAGTTAATTAATTTTAGAGATAAGAGGCATATAACTGGGTGGAATGGTTCTACCGCCCTCTCCAATAGAGACGCGAGCGCTGCTTATTTTGTATTTATTTTGTATTTTTATCAGCTCGTGCAGCGCAACCGTTTTGTTCCTATAGTTACTGGTTTTGTATTTTTGTTGTACGCGCTCGTAGGTCAAAGTACGTTTGTAACATCTTTCCTTGGTCTGGAACCCGAATGAGCTGGGATTAAATATTTGAAAAAACAGGGTAGATGAGACGTCCCCCTCATGAATCAAATGATCCCTACGCACAAACATATACTTAAATATAATTCTTGTTCAAATCGTAGGTCAGAACCGTGATGAATCGTATTGTGATTCTGTTTATTGGTATAGTTTTGGTGGCTTTTACTACTGGAAGAGATGTTCAAGTTGCGAAAATGCGTCATCGAGCGCGCGCTTACGTTTATTTAAAAATTTTCGCGAGCGATTTGAACGAGTGGAATTTGGCGATTTGAGCTTCATAAAATGACACAATCCATATCAAATTTATTCCAAATTCCACGAAAATGCCCTAGGATATCCTATTAGTAACATACATCAAAACATTATAGAAAGAAACGAGTTTTTCTCATCTAAACGAGCGAAAATTTTTAAATAAACGTAAGCGCGCGCTCGATGACCAATTTTTTTAAATAGAGAAAAATTAGCTACGAATTGCTTATTTTCCGTTTGGCACCGAATTGAAGTAACGTTGTGAGGGGAGGGGAGGGGAAGGTGAGACAATTAAATATATTCTGTTGAGTGCTAACTGACTGGTTAACCTATATTACTGAGTCAGGCCTTCAAACTAAAAAGAGAAGCCGTCAAAGAGTGCCAAATTCTAATTTCTTTTTAACTATTTCTTCTTCAGAGTAATCGTTTGAAAAGCGTGGCACTCCTTGTACGTGCACGCACGGTTCTAAAGGAACAGTATGGTTCTGGCATTGCCCAGGGGGATGGTATCATTGTGGTGGCGGCTGGCCAGCGCCTTGCTGTTTACAATGAGTCTAGTCCGTGGTAATGGACTTCTGATTCCGGCTTGATTGTCAATCTTAAATCAAAGGTTTAAAAGGGGAAAAACTTGTATAAACTCAATATGTAACAATAAAAGCCAATGGATTAAAACGAACACGGAATATCTAAGCTCTCTTATCATTCACTTCTGACCAAGTATTCCTACTCGACCGTTTCTAAACAAATATAAAACTTAGTCTTGTAGTCTGACGTTTAGTTTTTGTCCTCAATTATCGAAGTGTTAAAGAGTTCGTTAGATTAGTAAAAAGTCACATTTAACAAATCTCCATCCCTTTAGGAAGGGGTGCGTATTCATGTTCGACGTTGTTGCATTTTGTGACGTCATGAGTTCTACATAGCAACCGCAGGAACAGTTATTGATCTGCTTTTTACTATTACAGAAAGACAAATTCAAAAAGAGACATTAGACACTCAATCAAAGGCATTTAACTTTAGGTCCGTTTCTTTATTGTCTAATTAATAATCCAGTAAAGTTGTTCCGTTTGCTTTTTTAAAATATTTTTATTTTATTTCTTGCTTCCCCGATCGCGGGATTGCATCAGACGAGGGTATTAAAATTATGCTTTTTCGTATCGACGTACAAGCCGTTTCGCCAGAAGAAAATAAAAGGCACCTGAAAGGTGCATGTATCTACTGCAGAAGTGTTATAGAAATATTGACCCCTAAAAGGTACGACAAGCATCCCCGTCCATTTACAATCGGAGTGTCCCCCCCCCCCGGGTCTCCTCAGTGTCAACCAGCTTGAACAGAACTCTATTATCATTTGTGATATCGTTATCATTTAGTGATGATTTTGTTCCTCCTTCGTTGAAAGTTGCTGTTTTAAAACCTCTTGAAATCATCACTAAATATGATATCATGAAGTCCTTGTGTGTAGGTTTAATACCATGTGATTTATCGCTTGTCTGGAGCTCATCCGGAGTTTTAAAGATATTTAGCAAAACTAATCTCTAAAAAAAGTTGTCGTTCGCACGGCCATGAAATCTATTCCATATACGGCAGGCATTACCTTATTTGGAAGTCACGTAGATTTGTTGTTGTTCATTTTCCTGCAATTTTGAGCCTCAAACTGTCAAAATTCCATCAAAACTTGCAGATATTGTAGCGATGAAACACATCACATGGCCTAGCTTTTTGGTAAACAGGAAACCCAATAGTAGAAACACAGGAAGCCCACACGAACGACAACATATGTTTGTTTATCGTTGCAAAAAATAATAACACCGATCGAGCTCTGAAAACTGTCATCATTCAAAACTTCCATCTAAGCTCCATAGTAGTAGAACTAGCCATTTCTAATAGAAAGTGAAATGCTGCGAGCAGAAAACAGCTGGTGTATCCACGTTAGCAGAACTCAGTTCCCCTAAAACTCACGAAAGTACACCGCTTTGTCTGATATATCAAATCTCCTGTGCGTTGTGTGACGAACACTGCTAGTTGACCTTCAGTATTGAACTACAGAACATAATTTTCCAGGTTCAGTGTCGGACACACACAGTTCAAAATATTTAGCACTTTGAGTAAATTAAAGCAATTTTTCAAACAATCACAAACGGCTAGCGTTGGCAATGATTATAAAACTAACTGGTCCTAACTACTGACTACGACAACACAAGTTTTAGAAATGTACAAGTACATTTTATTCACTGAAATATATTGCTTTTTCAAACAATCACAAACAGTGTTAGCAATGATTATAAAACTAACTGATTAAAGTTTGTTTAGAAAAGGATGTGAATCGCTCCCTGGCAGCTAAAAGAGTGCTTGATAAATATCTGACACATAATTTGCCTTGTAATGTATAGAGAATGCATAAATATATGTGGATTTAACTGAACTACTGAGAGTAGTCTGCGTAAAGAAAGCAAAATTTCGATTCACCAGAAATTTTAGTGATATCGTGTGGCTTTCTAAAGATTGGTTTACCCCTTTGAAGAGGAGAACATTGGAATGCAACTTTATATCGTCTTGCTTCGATTGTCTTTCCTGAGAAATATCACTAAACAGTTCATGACCTTGCTGAACACTTCCACGAATACAAAGCAGGATATACATACACGGGAATACAGGGGAATACAGGGGAATACATGGGAATACAGGGGAATACAGGGGAATACAGGGGAATGCATGGGAATACAGGGGAATACATGGGAATACAGGGGAATACAGGGGAATACATGGGAATACAGGGGAATACAGGGGAATACAGGGGAATACAGGGGAATACATGGGAATACAGGGGAATACAGGGGAATACATGGGAATACAGGGGAATACAGGGGAATACAGGGGAATGCATGGGAATACAGGGGAATACATGGGAATACAGGGGAATACAGGGGAATACATGGGAATACAGGGGAATACATGGGAATACAGGGGAATACAGGGGAATACAGGGGAATACATGGGAATACAGGGGAATACAGGGGAATACATGGGAATACAGGGGAATACATGGGAATACAGGGGAATACAGGGGAATACAGGGGAATACAGGGGAATACATGGGAATACATGGGAATACAGGGGAATACAGAGAATGCATAAATATATGTGGATTTAACTGAACTACTGAGAGTAGTCTGCGTAAAGAAAGCAAAATTTCGATTCACCAGAAATTTTAGTGATATCGTGTGGCTTTCTAAAGAGATTTTACCCCTTTGAAGAGGAGAACATTGGAATGCAACTTTATATCGTCTTGCTTCGATTGTCTTTCCTGAGAAATATCACTAAACAGTTCATGACCTTGCTGAACACTTCCACGAATACAAAGCAGGATATACATACACGGGAATACAGGGGAATACAGGGGAATACATGGGAATACAGGGGAATACATGGGAATACAGGGGAATACAGGGGAATACATGGGAATACAGGGGAATACAGGGGAATACAGGGAAATACAGGGGAATACAGGGGAATACAGGGGAATACATGGGAATACAGGGGAATACAGGGGAATACAGGGGAATACATGGGAATACAGGGGAATACAGGGGAATACATGGGAATACAGGGGAATACATGGGAATACAGGGGAATACAGGGGAATACAGGGGAATACATGGGAATACAGGGGAATACAGGGGAATACAGGGGAATACAGGGGAATACATGGGAATACAGGGGAATACATGGGAATACATGGGAATACAGGGGAATACAGGGGAATACAGGGGAATACACGGGAATACATAGGAATACACGGGAATACAGGGGAATACAGGGGAATACAGGGGAATACAGGGAAATACAGGGGAATACAGGGGAATACATGGGAATACAGGGGAATACATGGGAATACAGGGGAATACAGGGGAATACATGGGAATACACGGGAATACATGGGAATACATGGGAATACAGGGGAAGACAGGGGAATACATGGGAATACATGGGAATACAGGGGAATCATGTGTGTTTTTGTATATACATGTGCCTAGAATTTCAATGGATTATATTGATGGTGAATGAAGTACCAACCCATTCTGTCGCGTCAGAGCAGTGATTTACCGCTGACCATACTGAATTCCAAGCGTATTTTGAATTATAGAAATACCAAGCGTATTTTGATGACGTCACGAATCATCGTTCACTACATCTAGCTACGTACATTTGTACGTGTCTACCAACAGTTCAAGACCGCAAGCCCATAACAAATGGCCCGGGCCAACTCTGTCGTACGTAAGACAGGAAATCCATCCACAAATAGTAATATATCCTCACTGCATACTCATTAACTCATCGTATAATTAAGTTATGGGAGGAGTCCGCGACTGATGAGGTAATAAGCATGTAATAAGGATATTGGCAAGTCAGTTTTGAGTTTGTTTTGCTTGGTGAAATTCCGGGTTTGTGTAATGAACCGCCGTATTCTCCTGTGGGACAGATTTAAAAAAAAAATTTTTTTTTTTTTAATTTTTTTAATTTTTTTTTTTTAAAACGGCCGAAAAAGGATGCCCATGAGTTCCGAATTAGATAAAACTTGTAGTCGGAAACCTAATCTACAGCACCAACCACTATTGCCTAACAACCTCCCTCGTTGGAGACTTGGACTGCGGGTTGATCATAGATTGTAAAGAAAACGCTTCCCTACTGTAATTTATGCTGCAAAGAAGGTATAACTAAACGAAAACGTTTCTGGTTGAAATATGACGAAATTGCTGTTATTTTCGAGGAGCACAATGTCTAGTCGAATTCAATAACTTATTCCCTCTTAGGGATAACTTTTGGGGTTAAAAAGCAATAGAAATTCTATGTAGGGTACATAGCAAATTGGTAGCTATATTGGCTGTGTTTGCAATGGTTGGTTGAAAATGTCCATGCATTAAGAAAATCTTAGAGTCGAGGATAACGGGAAAAGGCTATTGTCTTAATAGAGGCAATCCCTTCAATGATTTGGGGGACACTGGAGGAAGACAAAGGCTGCACACATAACAAGCAAATCGACTTCAACATTCAATGGTTCTGGTCCATGCCACACTAGCGTTGATTAGGAATCTAGAGCTAGGCTCCTTCGGCTTGAGGCCAACACTTAGCAAAACACAACTCAAAACTAGTGCATAGACTGGTCAACCGCCACCAGGGGAGGTGGGTGGGGTCGCGAAAGTTCACTTTGTGCCGGCGTATCTTGAAGTGACCACTCCTAGATCGAGCAGGCTTATTTATACTCTGAGCTAATTAATTATGCAGTGAGAATAGTAATATATCCTCACTGCATACTCATTAACTCATCGTATAATTAAGTTATGGGAGGAGTCCGCTCCTGCCCTCACCAATACACCATGCATACGTTTATCAGGGCCACAGCCCAAATGGACTAAAACAACCACCGCCTAAGAACTTCCCACTTTCCTACAGAAGATTCCCATAATCTGAACCGCTCGAGTTATCAACGATTAGCCGACCTGCTTGCTACTAGGGCCTTCCACAGCTTAGTAGTTAGGGCATCGGACCAGTAATCTGAAATTGTAGGTTCAATCTCCGTTGGGGGCGTGGATTAGCCCCAGTCTTCATTGATCAAACATATATTACCTACTAACTTCCCACTACTCTCTCCATTACTCAGATTCCAACTCCGAAAATCCGCACTCGCAACCAGCACTCTCTCCTCTTTAATTTGCCAGTTATCACTGCATCGTTAGCAGTCTGCCAAATGCAAACAGTAATAATACCAATTGAACTAGAATTGGAAATAAGATTCATAGTGTCTCAAATTATCAAGGGTACTCGTAAGACTGACGCCAAAAGTAGAGAAATTACTCTTAGAAGCCACCACTCACAACAAGTGGGCGTGTACGGACCGCTCTTGTCCAGCTAAACTGGCTAGCAAGACATTGCTTTTCGTAAAGAGCCATGTGCAGTCCACTACTGGTGGGTTAATTATGCTTGCCGCAAAACCAAACTATTTGCAAACAGGTGAAACGTTTAAGGAATCCGAGTTGACCAGAATGCTAGAACATCAAGTCCAAAGAAAACCGATCTGTAATAGGACTTTCTATATTGCTGATAGTAGGTGAAACGTAGAGTAGCGGCCGGAAAAGGGAACCAACAAACGAAGAAAAAACGCGATTCAAACTGATAAAAAACGCCTATTTCCCGGCCAACAGGCCCAATCTACCCTAAAGCAGTAACAAAAATTTCGCCACCCATGGTCCAACTGACTTATCACGCGAAATTAAAAATCCGTTCGACGGATGAATCATAAACAAAAATGTAAAAGTCAGCAACGGTAACTCCAAGACCGGATGCACCCAGGTGGAATGTAGAACCGAGAAAACTATTAACTGAACCTAACAAAGGCAAATAAGAATGTGAAAAGGCCTTCTAGCTTTCGCGTTCGAGTCTTCTCACTTTCTTTTGTCCCGGCGAGAATGCGCGTACGAGGTATTTGGAAAATGACCTTGAGAATATGAGCATGTAAAGACGTCATTTCACCTGGTAGAAAGATGCAGGAAACCCGCAGAGCTTGGTCCCTCCGTATGTCAATTTGGAAAGAGTGCAAGAAGAGCTGAAGCAACATGACATCCGAGTTGCTCGGATCGACCTAGTGTCCAAAGTGTCCCCACTTACGTCCTGCATGAGAGCGCTGAAGTCGTGGCGAGTCAGTACAAGAAACAGGCACAAGAGGCTTCCCTTGGACAGAATGGCTATTATTAATCTAAGATGGAGGCCGGGATGATAACTGGATGAGCTTCCGCTAAATTGGTTTATGATCTAGAGACAAATTTAATGCCATAAGATTGATCGGTGTTAAGTTAGAGTGCACGCCATATATTCCGAGAAAGAATTACTAACCAATTAGTGCACAATAGTATTTAGTTATCGACAAACTAAGAAATTCACCCAGGCGTAAACTATAGGTGCAAACAAATACAAAAGGCGAAAATGAAGTTGGGCATACATTTTATTCTTGCGCATAAATCCTTCTAAAAGTCAAGACACAAGACACATCTATAAGTCTAAGATAACGACAAAGACGCAAATCAAATTTTGTTCTATCCACACTTTATTGTTCCAGGGCTGAAAAATCAAGACCCAAAACGCAAAATACACAAGAGACAAGAGGCAAATGAAATGGTTTCCTACTCCATTTATTAAGCTCTTGAAGCTAAACAACGGCACAAGACGCAAATAAAACTTGTAGTTTCGAAGACATTTTATTCTTAATTATATACGGACACAAGAAGTCAGCAAAAATGAAAGTAATCTCATTTTATTCCTCAAGCGGCCTTCCTGCACAATGACTTGTCACTGTCGTTTCTTCATTCCTTGCTTAGACAAATTCAACAAAAAGAAAAAACAAACAAAACAAAAAACAAACGCAGAAACGTAGTTAAATGTACCTCTCAACCTTTTACGCATGTGCTTCAGTTTTGTCTTTCGTTTGACTGTTCTGCTTCAGGGATATTAACTAGTTTGTATATAATAGCGGCATGCAATGACGGAAATGCCCAATACAAATCAAGTTTTATTTCACGGATATATATGACATGTACTCTATTCTAAGCTTGAATTCTAAAGAGAAGATAGCAAAATCTCTTGCGTGCTATCCCGGATATAACGTATATAGTTGTTGCTATACACTCTCTGTAAATCCTGCTAAAAATTCTACTACTTTGACATGAACATTTTGCGCTGTCTTCGCTGAGTTTAAATGTGTCGTGACGAGACGTTTGTTCCTTAAATTACGACACAATGTGTGTTTAAGGTCAAAATATGCTATGAACCAAATGCGTTTATTACTGGCCAAATTCTAGCCTTCCGGAGAACACGAGTTTCAATCTGGGGTAATAAGCTTTGAATGGGCGAGTACATTATTAGACTAACCGTTTAGTGAAATGCTGCGAGCAGAAAACAGCGGACGGTGTATCCACGTTAGCAGAACTGTTCCTCTAAAACTCAAAAAAGGAACACAGCATGCTTTCTCTAATATATCAAATTTTTCTTGTCTATCTCCTCTCATTTTGATTCTTCTTCGCTTTAACTCTGAGTCCAAGATACTCGACTTTTTCAAAAATGTACGTTTTTGCTAGGGATTAGTATGGGACTTTAATCTGTGAAGTCAATAATCTTAAATCTTGATATGGCATTAAAACGTATTCCATCACCTTGCCATGTATTCCATATCTATGTCATACACACTACTGCAGGATCCACTACAGCGAATTAAAGACGGAATGAGATGATTCATAAACACCTATAATCCCCGAATGCAAATTCCTCGCACCCAAAAATGCAAACTGGAAAAGGTTGTTATGAAGGTATAGACCTTTTTAACATCAACTTGTCTCCAAGAAATTGACCTCGCATCCTGAGGTTCTCTAGAATGACGAACTTAGGTAGCAATTTAGGTAGCCATAGGGGCCAACAGAGGGTGGGGTCCCCGGGAAAGAAAACAAGGCGGTATGCCCTGTAAACGATAGACAGTTGTATAAACGATGCTTAACATAAGAGGCTCAATTTACCTTGTGATGCACGAAAGAGAACCCCACCCTCTGTTGACCCTAGGCTCTGAACTAGGTCCAGAATTAGAGCTTTAGCTAGCCCCCCCGAGGTCAACAGAGAGGAAGGATGGGAGGTTAAATTGGACCGAATGTAGTGATGGTACGTAATTCATTTTGCCTTGGCTCTACGGGTCACGATAGATAGCTGGATCTCTCTGGAAATGCAATGCCAGAAAATGCGTAAACCCGTGGCTCTCCAGGGCGCCTTCACTACCGGTACTCCTCTATCAATGCAATCCTTTAAATTCGTCACCCCGTGGCTCTCGCTTACGCCAACAAAACTCTAGAAATCCAACCGCTCTGCAGTCCTCGTAGACTGCCATTTCGTTGATGAATAGCTCCACCTCGCAGTCGATCCCGGACCGCCCTTTTTCCCCACATGGAAATTCACTTGGCAGTCTCCGACTGCCATTTCTCTCACCTAACTTCACTAATTCGCAGTCCCGGACTGCCATTTCGTCCACATATCTTTCAGACCGCCTTTTTACTCGCATGTAAATTCACCATGTAAACTCCCTCTCATGTAAATGCCGGACTGCCATTTCTTTCGCGTGTAAAGAACTTCGCAGTCCCGGACTGCCATTTTTTTCACATAAATTCACTTCGCAGTCCCGGACTGACATCTTTTCCACGCGTTAAGTCACTTCGCAGTCCCGGACTGCCATTTCTTCCACATAAATTCACTTCGCAGTCCCGGACTGCCATTCCTTCCACATAAATTCACTTCGCAGTCCCGGACTGCCATGTTTCACGCGAATATATTCACTTCGCAGTCCC
Organism: Telmatactis stephensoni; assembly: GCA_029948255.1. Taxonomy (NCBI): domain Eukaryota; kingdom Metazoa; phylum Cnidaria; class Anthozoa; order Actiniaria; family Isophelliidae; genus Telmatactis; species Telmatactis stephensoni. The sequence goes on along the minus strand of JALIZF010001389.1, from coordinate 219,448 downwards.
GGACTGCCATTTCTTCCACAAAAATTCACTTCGCAGTCCCAGACTGCCATTTCCTCCACATAAATTCGCTTCGCAGTCCCGGACTGCCATTTCTTCCACGTTAATTCACTTCGCAGTCCCGGACTGCCATTTCACTTCGCAGTCCTGGACTGCCATTTCTTTCACATAAATTCACTTCGCAGTCCCGGACTGCCATTTCTTCCACGCGGATAAATTCACTTCGCAGTCCCGGACTGCCATTTCTTCCACATAAATTCACTTCGCAGTCCCGGACTGCCATTTTAGTCTACGTGTAAATTCACTTTGCATTCCCGGACTGCCATTTCTCCAGCGACGCGCAAATCGACTTCGCAGTCCCGGACTGCCTTGAGAAGTGCTCTCGGTCTCATTAAAGCATAAACTTAACATGGAACACACTTAACAGTCCCCAGCCACCCTGGCTGCCACTGCAAACTCCTAAAACTAACAACGCAGTGGGACATAAAATAGACGAGCAAAAGGCGAAAAGAACCAAATGTAGCCCCAACCTAGCCCGTCCCAAGGGTAAACAAATGGGTGATTAAGACTTTGAGCAACAATTCCCGTAATGAGTGTATTAAGCAAAATTACCGGGCGCAACGATCCAACTCATACCTATGCAAATTCGTGAGAAACCAAAGTTTGAAGTTACGCCCCAATAAAATCAAAACTAAAATGCAAGAAGAACGACTGAACAAAACTGTACTGTACTGTACTGTACTAAATAAACAAAGGATGAAACAAATCAATGCATGACTAATGAACTAACTGGAAACAAAGATCGAAGTCATGAGGCGCAACACAAAGCATGCAAGACGAATGCAAATTGCTAAAGCAGGACGCTAATGGCAGGACTGACCAAAGTAACACAAAATATATGATAAACGCGGTTTGAGTTAATGATAAAGCTAAAAATGGGCAGCCAACGAAAGTAGTGTGGAAAGCATAGAATAAACCACGAAGAAACAATTATGAAAAAAGGAACAGAAACAATTGAAAGCCTACCCAAACCGGCGAGCCGACTGATAAAACGCCAATTACAAACTTATTGCAAACTTGGACAAGAAAAACCTAGACTAGCGGCTACAAATACAAAATGACTACTTGCCAAATTGGGAATAAACCCCGGGAAAACCAAGAGAAAACGTCCGAGTCACAAACACTGAAATTTCCTCCATACGTTTACCAAAGAGAGCTGGAGCCGTTGAGCTCGATAACTCTGCTAACTAGCCATGTTCAGTTTAGCCAAGATTAGTAGGAAAGCCAGAACGTTGAGGGTGCTGAAATTACTCAGAGAAAGAATCTTGAATTAGAGCTGGTGGCGGTTGACGATGATGGTGAAGAACGAAAGTTCCCGTTGTTCCGGCGTATCTTGAAGTGACCACTCCTAGATCGAGCAGGCTTATTTATACTCTGAGCTAATTAATTATGCAGTGAGAATAGTGTCGCTGCTCGCTTCGCTCGCAGCAATTATGTCACACCTGATTGTCTTGAAAATGTAAAAAATATCAACTTCTATGAACTTCTATCTTCAAGCAAGAAAAAGTTAAGCTGACTCATCAGAAATTGCCATGGCCATAAATAAGCCCATCATCATCATCACGATCATCTGTTTTGAACTGATTAATTAAACTACAATCGATTCGGTGCACACATGAATTGACATTGGAGCTTCAATGAACACATACAAATCAACCAAACAACATTCAGCCGAAGAGAAAATGGAACTGTAAAGATTTCATCTATAATTTGCTTCAAATTCAATATGTGTAATGTATAACAACTATATTTTGTGAATCCATCTTAGGAAATAACGCTCACGCTTTCGATTTAGAGATATGACTTTTAATATGTGCATTTTCGCAATTTGGCGACAAGAACGCCAATTTCCCATACATTCTATTTCTAATTTACGAAAATAAAAGTTACAAAACGCAAAAACAACTTTCAGCTAAAATTCATTCCCGAGTCATGCTCCAAAACCATCATATAACGCGCGCTTTCGGCTAAGCCTCGTGCTTCTCTGAACACTTCTCTCGTGTTCTGATCAATCCCCGCGTGCTCTAAATCCGCACACAGCACGCGCGCGTTTTCTATTTCTTCAATATACACTACTGTACACTTTGTTTTTATATAATTATTTATTATCTATTTACATCATAATTTATGAAATATCATCTTCATATGTATGTTTGTTATAAAGTTTATAACCCAACAAAGTCTACTCTTGCAGCTTCTAAAACCACAATTGTATTGGTAACACAGAATACAAGCAGAAGCAATAAATATACAGTTGATGTCACAGGATAGACTGAAAATGTACACAGCAATCAATGGTATCAAGTATGAAATAGGCTCAAATTCCGGCCATGGTGGCTTTGAGGTGCCTGCAATCCCCTGGGGGAGGCGTAGAACAAATGACACCCCTACGGCTAAAAAATTGGCTCAAAAACCAAGTCGAACTATGAAAGTGAGAGGGGCATATGATCTTCTCCCTTGTCCACACTTGAGATGTCATTACATTTCCAGGAAGTACGATATATGGTATGACTATCTATCATTTCCAAGCGACTGGAAGCAGTACCACTAGTGTGTGTTGTGTAGAATCTAGTTAGTAAGTCCTGTAGTGTCATCAGCCTCCTAAGAAAAATGGTTGGTTTTTAGTCTAAAATGTTGCAGACATCCAGGACTACTGGCACATGGTATGACAGACAATCACACAAGCAAACAGGCACAGGCAAATGAGATGGACAGATATACAGTGAGACAAGCTAAGCGAATGCACAGACATACACACGCATGCAGAGGAACAGACAGACACACAAGGTAAGGAAATGTAGTCACACAGACAAATAGGAAAAAAAATGGATAGTCAGAAGGACAGACATACAGTCAGCATCAGACATGCAGTACATTGTACATACACAGATAAGCAAATGTAGACAGGCAGACACACAGGGAAGTGGACAATCACAGTAACAGACAGTGGCTCAGACATACAGAGATACAAGCTTAGCAAACATATAGACATAGACACAGACAAATGGACAGAGGCAGACAGCCAGACAGATGGACAAGCAGAAACTCAATCAACTGCACACTGACAGAGAGATAGATAAATAAACATACTTGATTTAATTTCTTGAATTCTACTACTTGGTGAAAGATATGATCCAGAATGTGTTTTGCAGTCCTGTTATCTGCTGGGAGTTTACTATTAACATTCAGTATATCACCACACTCTCGTGCATAGTACTCAAGGTCATCTTCAGTGCCTACCAACAAAGACAGTGAACAAGGTTAGAATACTGCAAAGTCATTCAATATGTACAGTGTATATTCTGCATCAAACTATGAGGTTTATGAGTTGCCCTCATTGGTTATAAGCCAGAGCATGCTTCTGTGACAGTGTTGAGCAAGAAATCCTAACTTGACATTGTAACACCCACCCATCTGGTTAAGCTGGGGTTGATTTCTACCTCATCCATTTAAATTCACACACTTCATGCCGGACCTTTTCTGGTCAGAGTTATACACTCATACCTCAATGATGACCAGGAGTGAGGCAGAATTATACACTGTACAACCTAACAAATTGCCATCATAAACATTCTCATTATACAATTCTCTAAAGAATGCATGTAATATGCACAAGAACCCAAAAAATATGAGACCATATTTGGTTAGTAACATTTGAATGGCTTTCCGGTGCAAAGCTGCGTGCTAATCAAAGTCAAAAGTGGCAATCAAAACGATATCATTTGACTTGATTTTTGCAGAATTGTATAATAAATACATTGTTAACAATTGGTTGATGAACCAGGGAATACAGCTGTGAATTTTTACTTGTCACTTGCATTTTGGCTCGCCTAAAGGCTCGTTAAAATACAGCGTGACTTGTAAAAATACACAGCTGTAATAGCTTGTGGTTAGTCAACCAATAACCTATATGCATGTCACCCCAACCATTGTCAATAGATTTCTTACATTTGTTGGTAATTTGAGCAAGTCTGACTTTTTCTGATGAGAAAGCTTCATCTAAGTCAAACAAGTCCAATGCAGGTGCAGGAAGTTCACGGAAAGTAGGAGGAAATACCTAGGACCCAAAGTTAAAGCTGTTACTATGGTTACCAATGTTATTTGCAATTATAATCTTGGATATGAAGGAAATGTTCATTTTTTAAGAAACAATTCAGCATATGAGATCATATGGTATGTTATAATCATTGATTATTGCTGTAGGTCAGATTGAATTGAATTGGAAGAAGCAACTTCTGCATGATTTTGCTGGGGAAAAAACACAGTCGTGGCATGGCTATAGAAAGGATTTCCAATCTTTTGATAAACATGTGGCTGATATCGTATAGGGCAGAGCTGCAACTCCTGCAAGCTACTACAACTGCAAACCTCAAGTACATGTAGGGCCAGGTTGGTTTGTAGAAACATTCATTAAACTTGTTTTTGCCTGCACTTCTGAAAACAAGGGTGCAACTAGTAAACTGCTGTATATTTAGAAATGAAAAGATTCTGTACTTACTGCAGGTTGTAATGGTGGAAGTGGTGTCTCAAACTGTGGAGTTATTAGCTGAAGTGGTTCATGCTTCACATGGAGCTCTTCAAATGCTCTAACAAATACATGAACATGTTGAACATTTTAATATAATTTGAGAATATTTTCCTATCATGGAATAAGTTACAGGTGACAGTCTGTCACCTCTATGGTCCTGGGTTTGATTCCTGGATTGAGCATCACATGTGGCTTGAGTTTCTAACTTCATTCTCTCCATTGCCTCAAGGGTTTTTCTCAGAAGCCTGTGGTTTTCCTCCCTCAGTAAAAACGAACTAGTGAGATGAGTACAGACTACAGTATCCCCCAATTAGTGTGCAGGTGATAGAAGACGTTAGATCAACAGTTATTTTTTAAACAAACTTACTTGATGACATCAGGGACTACAGCAGTATCAAGCTTGTACAGCTCATTATCAAACATCTTGGAGAAGTCACGTGGAATCTAAAGAAAAAAAGTTATTAGGTTGATGGTTTAGTTAGATGCTTTATTAGTCAAGAACAGAATACACTGAACCATGGGAAGGCATATTACATAGAAGAGACATTGCAAAGCTTGGTAATCAGGCAGCTAAGAAACAACAAAATGCTTTGATATAGTAACAAGGAAACACCACCACCACATATCAGCACAGTTCTTCACTTGAACATGATAATGATAACAATAGAAACTTCTTATTATCAGGTTTTATGTATTACAGTTACTGCAATTTTCAAAATTTTGCAAACTTGGTCATCTAAACACTCAGACAAGTGGTTTTTGCCAAATTAGCTAATCCATCAATCAAAATTAAAATAAAAAATACGAAGATCTAACTAACACCAAAATTATATTTAGCTGTTACAGATTGTCAAAAGATCATATTAAGTCATTTGATACGTTTTTAGGAATCTTTAGAAATATATTTTGGTTGTTTGTTTGAAGTGGGCGGTAGCAAAAAATCAAGTTCCAACAGGCAGTTGAAGGTCAGAGTTCGCATAATTATGAAAATTGCAGTTACTGTACTAATAATGTTATAAAATGCATAAACATATACAACAGACCTCATCTCCTTCCTGTAGACACACTCTTAGTCTGTCTGCCAGGTTTGAAGTGTCTGGGATATAGTGATAATCTGCAACCTATAAAACACAATAGAAGACAAAAAATATTTTTGAGAAAATAACACAAATTTATACAATTATTGCTTTGAAAGATTCATTTGGTTGCTAACTAACCTCTGGGTCCTCAGCATCAATACTGTTTAGCTGTATCTCATTTGTGGTTAACCACTGGAATATCACATCCTTTAAAATTATGAACAAAGGGGAAACTTGAATGTCATCATCATTATCAGCACTGATGGTACCGTCATCACTTTCCTCTTCAACAATCATCACAAACCTGCCAACCCCCAAAGACCTTGAGTCTGGAGAAATGTCCCTCGTGGGAGGGAAGTGGTGGCATTTTTTAATGATTGGCATTAAGAGGGGATTTTTTTCAAGTTCGAGCAGTAAATGACAAAAACTCCTGAGTTGAAGAATAGCTGTTGTACAGAATTAAAGTCATTTCTGTCAGAAAGTTTAAGTTGTATGTAAGTAGTTTTGGCCGATGAAAGTTGAATGAAAGTGTTAATCCAAAACAAAAATTTGGATCGAAAATGAGGTTTAGGCCTTCATTTGCTCCTTTGCTGTATGTTTTCTTTATAAATTATTCAGCTTGAAAAAGCTTAATCCCAACACAACGTCAAGAAAAAGTCTTTTGCAATTCAAAAATCTGTTTTAAACAGGTATTTTATCTTGGTACATCAGTTTTTAACTGGTAGAAAAAGGATTTGAGTATTAATCCAGAACGAAAATTTGGATTAAAACTCGCACGAAGATCTAGGTTTTGGCATTTATCAGGGAGATTTCAATTTCTACCCAGGAGACACCATCCTAAAGCTGAAGACTCCCTGAATAAATCTAGAGAGTTGACAACTTTGCATCATCACCAACAATAATCATCATCATAATTGAGATTACTAACACACAACAAATTAAAATGTATTACAGTGACAATTAAATCTGCTGTACCTGTAATTTAGCATTTTCTTCCTTGTCAATGTATTGATCACTTAACATGTGTACTGATCCCAACACTGCAAGCTTACCCTTGGAATACTAAACATATAAAATTAATAAAAGCAATAAATGAATGAATGAACAAATGAATGAATGAACAAACGAAGAAAGGAAAGATATAAATGAACAAAACAAAAAGTGAAAAGGAATAATTACATTTAAAATTAATCAATCCAAAGTTAATGTTAGTAAATACTTTTAATCATCATCAATTATTACAGCGAAAATCGTTGCATCGTGACCACCAACGTTGGTAAGATCTTGGTCTTTTCTGACCATCCATCATTCTTTGGGGCGGAGCTGACATGAATCTGTTCGTGATTGGTTGATTTGAAAGAAGCTCCTACCCCAAACTGATTGACGGCTCAGAAAAACCCAAAATCAAAACAAAATTTGTAATTTGCTGGTCGCGATGCAACGATTTTGGCTGTAATTATTATTAAACAATAATCTGACTTATTTGTATGATATTAACTAGTAAAACTTGTGGACATAACACACCTTTGATGAGTGAAAACCACAAACTGGTCTGTTTAAAGGAAAGGACACACTTCCAGTTGACAAGACAGCAGTGGCTGGTTTGACGACATTTAATGTAGCACCATACGGATAGACAAACGTTATAGATCTGCAATCAAACAAAATACTTGTTTTAAGGAGCAAGGATGGCACAGTTGTGCGGCCTTCAGTGTGAGGGGTCCCGAGTTCGATTCCCAGTGACCTCACATCCTTGTTTTGACTTCTTTCCTTTCTGTGTAGCTTTAAATACCCTTAAAACGGAGTACTGATGGAAAGAGGGGGTAAAATGAGTGCACCGTTGGCCTCCTGGAAGACTAGCCTCTGGCTAAAAGAACTGCAGACGTTAAACAAAGGCCTTTACCTTTTTTATACTGAAGTAATATTTACATGTACAAGAATCTCTGGCAAGAAAACTATTTTCAGCAACTAATCAAATATTTTGTGCAAATTATCAAGGTTTGTAAAAGTAGAGGGTGTAGTAGGGGGCTTAAAAGGGTGCTTGCATTAGCCACAAAGTATAATGTAGGCTTGTGACCACAAGGGAATAAAGCTACAGTTTAAGGTTTACTTACTTTCCAAATTCAGATGACTCCACATCTGATGCTCCTGGAACATATTTACCTGCAGCTCTGTTTATTTCTCTGAAGGACAATAAGCCATGATTAGGATTAGGATTCATCATTGTGATTATCATTACAAGACTTCAGGCATTTCTGTAGCATACAATCATAACATAGCCACAAACCTGTTGAGAACACCATTAGACACAAGAGCCTCTTTGGGATGAAAATATTTGTAGTAAACTGTTCTTACAACTGAATCTGAAAGAAAAAAACATCTAATATTGAACATTACACATTCCATTGTGAATATGGTACAGTATAGTCATCTATGTGACAGCATTGAAATGGATCAAAAACTTATAAGCATAGTACAGTTTCAGCAGTATTCTCCATTTCACCAACTGCTGGTGTCTCAAGCATCAGCTACAGGCTTTTCAAGCAATTACATATATTTTGTCCGGGAGTGGAGGGACTCCATTACTCCATTATAAAAGGATCAGGTATGCTCATTGTTTCTCTTAGGGGGTAAAAATCAGTGATTTAGTATCTTTTAGGATGTTCAAATTGAAGTTTAGAGTTTTAGCATTTCCTGGTCTCTCTTAGGGACTATCAAAAGATCAGAGCCCATCGCTTATTATCTTATTTTCAAATGAGAGAAATTTGCCCAACAAAAGTGTGTCAATCATTCAATTTTATGCTCATAATAATGTTCATTATATAGCTTGTATCGCTGGTATCTCTTAGGGGTTAAATTCACCCTGGAATATTTGGCAATACTCAACTTCAAATTTGGGGCTGGCTCATTTTAAATCTCTGGACAAAAATAACACATCAATTTTAAGCTCTCTTCAACTGATGAGGCACTTACACTATATAACTGAGTTTACTGCTTTATTTTGTATTCTTACCATTATTCACCATGATTCCATAGTCTTCCAGTAGGAAATTGATGTTTGTATCAAATTTTGCTTCTCCTCCTTCACCCATAAGAACAAGTACATTTCCTCCACCTTCAATGTACTGTCTGATAGCATCAAACTACAAACAATAACAACATGTATAAACAAAAACATTCTATGACTTGGTTAATAGAGCACACTATGCATTGCTGGTTTGATGACTGATTTATAATGGTATCTGCTATATCAGCTGTGTTGTTCCATTAAGTTCCATATGCCACATGCATTTTCAAAGTAAGATGTAATCTGCATGATTGTTTTTTGTGGTCACATGCATGTTTTTTTTGGAAAATCAAATGCATAATGCATGTTTTTTAGTCAATAACAGCCTGTATTGTTTATCAGTCAGAAAGTCACAGATATAATCTATGTGATTTTTCCAGTCACATATGGAATCTGTATTGTTTATCACAGTCACATGCAATCTGCATTGCTTCATAGTCACATGTAATATGCATTGTTTCATAGTCACATGCAATCTGCATTGTTTATCACAGTTGCATGCCATATGTATTGTTTATCATAGTTACATACAATCTGCATTGTCTGCGAACCCCATGATTTTCAGTCATATAGCAAACCTGCACATTTATTTTTGTTTTTCAAGTCACATTTGCAGGGAATGTAAGTGGTATGACTGGTGTTTACCTCCATGGCCGTGAACTTTTTCCTTGGTCCACCAAATACAAGTACTTTTGCTGTCAAGATTTTATCAAGGGTAAGTTCATCTTTGTTGCTGAAGTAGAGAAGAGAAAATCAGTAGAACTTAAAATTCACTCAGTTCTCACAATTCTCATTTGATCGGGCCTTATTATAAAGTGTTCTTACATTATTATTTTCCAATTAGATCTTAATTTTCTTGCCAATGATTTGAATCCATTGTTGGGGCTAAAAAGCTCTGCTTTGGACGTGTCAAATACAATAGTATTACTCTGTTGGTTATCTGAAGATTCCTAAAAGCAAATCAATAATATTAGTGAAGAAGATTGATGGAGGGAAAATATTACTGAACAAAAATCATGGAATTAACTGCTAAATAAATGAAAGTTTTCAATACTCAATGAAAACTATTACAGTATTGTTCTTGACTAGGAAATAGTAAGTGCATTGAAAAAAGGTTCTCAATGTATTCTTAGAATATGTCAAATTTATACTCCTTTTTCAACAGAAAACAATTAAATAAATAAAATAGTTTAGTTTACAACTTGTGTTGGTAGCGGGGGAAGCATCGAAGGGCATCATAGCAACAACGTAAACACCAAATTGAGCGCTTTTTTCTGCTCAATTGTTCAAAAGAACTTTAATTTTTTTAATTAAAAATTAAGAAAAACTCGTCCTCGTTTGCAATGATCGACCATTTGCTCAGAATAAGAAGAAATATTATCTTAATTCCACGTTTTTGCTTACCTGTGTAGTCCCTGTTCCAGGCGCCATCTTGTTCTCTTATTTCTCGAAGGTCGGCGCCAGTTTTCCTCTAAAGTGAACTACCGCGAAGGCCTAGTTACTAGAATTTTTCAATTTCTGAAATGTTTTTATTTACAAAATCATTAGAAAAATATAATGTGCGTATATAAAAATGATTATTGGAGACTTTCTTAAGCGAATAAAGGTAAATAGTCGAATTTTTTGAAAGAAAAATCCATATTGACCTAAAGCAAACATGAAAGTGAGGCCATACGTATTTCGTCATACCCCGAAAATACAAGGGTCAAGGAGTTACAGATATGGCGGCCATATTGGCCTGTTGTGTGTCCCTGTTGGCGATCTTTTCGAACTGTTATCATCAGTTATCGCAGTTTTGATTGGAAATTAATTCCAGGATCTCATCCAACATGTATTGCCTACAATGGCTACTTCCTTTGCTGCTTATTCCAAGGCCTCTAAATCCGTTTATGTTGAACAATCACTCCATGTTTATGACACTTTATCTGGCAAGTTTCTTTCTAGAAAGACGCCCTTGTACGATATGTACAGTTGTATTTATATCAGCAGTCTTCCTCATATGTTACAGTGGTTTGGGGAATTGTATATTCTTCTCGGAATGCTCGACGTAGCCCTTACAGAAAGTGCAAACATCTAGATTTGATTGACGTCACGTAGACTGAAATTCAGGAGTTCATACTGAACGTCCAATGTCGTAGATAGCAATGGAGAGGAAATTGTCCGCCAGAATGATTAGAGGGAAATGAAGAATCAGTTCGTGATCTCTATCTTTAGCCCTTGATTATTCGTGTAAAAGTGGATATAACTTGATTCAAGGCGAAGAGCAGGGGAAGCATTTCCACTGCTAAGTACTTGCAGCTCTAGAGTGCTACATCACGTATAATTTCTGAAGTGATTCTACTTGTAATTCATTTGTACATAAAATGCTTCTAGAGGGCAGTAGCAGTACTCTTCATACTTTTAAGAAGTCAAAATTTATCAATACCAAGACAAGCTAAGTGGAGAATCATTCAATCTACATGAGACATTCTCAAGCTGTCATCCAATCGTCATAAAACTTATGGTTTCAAAAGCTAATTCAACTGGTATCGTCATAAAACTTAAGGTTTCAAAAGCCAATTCAACTGGGTCCAGTTATTTTGAAAGTGTTTTAACATTGACCCAGGGTTTATAACACCAATGGTTTTCTTTAGATTAAACCCTGGATTAGCACTAAGGCTCAGTTCACATGGCGACATATGCATAGATGTAAGCATAAGAAACAAACATTTTCTTGTGCTTATGTTTTTGACATTATGTTGTTTATGTAAATTGGTAAAAAATGCTTATGCTTATGTTGTTATGTGAGCTTAACCCACTTTTGAACAAGTGGACTCAAAATGAGGTTAAAATGTGGAATATCAGTAATGTAATATGTTACTGATATAGAATATTATGCTCAGTATACAAACTCTCTAAAAGTCTTCTAAATGTGAAAAAGTGTGCACAAATGCAATATTGAAGTGATTGGTGATCAAAATCTTAATTCTCATGTAGAACAAAGTTATGCTCAAGGAGAAATTAGATGTTGATCAATGATCAGTTCAACCACTTAAATGGTTCATGGGTCATCTACAGTATAAACTCAGAGCAGCCTTCACATGGGTGTAAAAGGGACTATACTATGCCATGACCATATCAGTGCTGTGTTTCTAAAAACATCTTAAATTACTGTCATGACTGTGCCATGCTGGTCATGACTGTGCCATGCCGTAACTTGTCACAGTCATATAGAAACTGCTCTACATGTATGTATTCATCAGTGTTAGTCACAAATCTAGTTTACATTTATAACATATAAGTGCCACAGCATAAACACTAGCAAAAGTATGCATAAATGGTGCTGTACCACCCATTTGTAATGCTAATGTATTATACAAATGTACCATCCATAAGTTATTGCATCCAGTATCAGAAGGAATATTAGAGAGAATACGCTTCACAAACACAGGAAACAGCAGATGGCAGAGAGGATTGTGTGACTTTTTTGTCTGGTTTTGTTTCAAAGTGGTGAGTCATTTGGCATATGTTATAGAGTGGTTTTCATATGAGTGGGAAACTGACCATATTGTGACCATGGAAGTACCGTGTCTATAAAAACATTCAAAACTCTTGCCATAACTGTACCTTGTATTGACTTCAACTGGTATGGTCAGTCTCCCACTCATACAAGAACCAAACAACCAATGTCACATGAAAAACACAGGTTGTGTAATCCTCTTTGCTGTGTGCCATTTCCTGTCTATGTGAAGCTTCCAGGGATCTAATTCTTGAAAGAGCCAATTACTTACTTGAGAAAGTGTTCCAGGTGTTTCTCAAAGTGCATGTTATTTTCAGTTTCTATGATTTGACATGCAAGTTTATAGGTGCTTATAAGCAAACAAACCTGCAAAGTTATTGGGCATTTCAAGAAATGGACCCAAGAGCCAGTTGATTGAAAGGCAATATACATAGGAATAGCACTAATTCTCTTTTAATTGAGTCCAGGACGTCAGATACTTGTATACTGGTCATCAAGAGAGGATTAGTTTGTCTATTTTTAAAGGTGTTGATTCCAATAGACTTTTTAACCATCAGTCATTTACATATTTGGTTCTACTTCCTAATTTAAATTTAGAACATTAGTTTTAAGGAACCCTTTGTCTTCATTCAGCTAAAGAACACTTTATAGACATCAGTGTCAAATAAAATATTTTTGTAGACAGGATTTTGAATTATCTTCATTTGTCATTATAATATAGTTAGCCAGTTAGGGGTGTACAGTGAGATGGGAAGTTGTGGTAGACGGATTTCTTGTTGGGTAGAGTATCGATTATATAAGCATGACTTGAAATTTTGAACAAAACAGTACAAAATCCTGTCCATTGATTTTGTTTTGCTATTTTGCACTACTGAGTTTGCACTGTTTCATGCTTCTATTATACAACTGTGCGCTTGGGTGCTCATGAAAAGAAAGAGACTTGAGGATTACATTCAAGTTTTCTCATTGGCTGCACACAAATGGTCACTTACTAGGCCATTTTCATGTGTACCATTCAGTTATTATTATAAGATCCATATTGTCATCAAGGACTATCACATATACTGTATAGTTTATTTTTATTTATTTTTTTACAAAAAGTTGGTTTTGATATAGACAAAAATCCAGTTTTGATATTATTTTATATCCCTTCCTTGTAGGGCTCTTCTTCAATCCCCAATAATGAGGATTATCTCGTCTTTTTTTTTAATTTTCTTCAGGTCAATTTCAACAGTTCCAAGAGTATGGTAGAGCAGATTTCACTTGACCTTGAAGCACAGGTCATGCAATATGATGAGGAGTGTTTGATGGTCCCCTCAAAAATTAGGGTCATGCAAGTTTTCATTTACATCTCAGGGTTCTCAAAGTCTTGAGAGTCCCTACAAAATCTGCTCTACTTGTAATTAGAAGAATCATTGCATGTCAGGAGCTTGTTATCAGGAACACAGCATTGACGCAGGTACAGAATCAATGCATGTGCTGATTGGCTGGCTACCATGTTTATATCAGAGTAAAGAGATGGATTGCAAAAAAAACAAAAATATTTTATAAAAGCAATATAAAACAATCGCTTATGTCTCTGTACTGTGATATAAACACGATGGAAGATGTAGAGTACTTGAAACACAAGAGAAACACTTGGCTACACCTTGTGTTCCTAAGCTTGCTTTTCTTTTGCTTTACATCTTCCATTGTGTTTATATCACAGTTAAGAGACATGTGTACACGTTTTATATTGCTTAAATATATATGTTTTACATGAAGCTGCTGCTTGAACTTATAATGCTCTCTGATAGCAATATTTTAGCTGTAAAAAGTACATATTCCTAAAGTTGAAGTGTTCTTGATGAGCCTGTCATTCCATTATAAACAAATGTGTTGTTGAAAGGAACAAACTGACGAGTGATAAGCTTGACAACTTCTTGAGCTGCTGCACCTTTAAAGATAATTGAGTGACAATGTAGATATTTTCAATAAATTTCACAAATAAAAATGTAGTAGTCACTGAACAAGAATGGATAAAATGTTCTTACCACCAATAAAAGCAGCAATAGGATGCATTTCAGAAGCACCATACCGACACCTGTGAGAATAAAATTCAATCAGAAGAAAACCAAATGAGATATCTGAAAATGAAGCAACGTTTCACTTGGATTCTTTTCATCATTGAATTTGCCCTAACTTTCGTTCAGATAGAGCACTTCTCCTATGAGTGTGAAATTGACCATGCCATGCTGTGCCCATCTATAACGTACTTGAAATTCCTGCCGTAATTGTGCTGTGTTGTGACTGTGCCATTTTTTCCCAGTCAAATGAAAACTGCTATATGTGCAGTTTTCTAAATATCTAATTCATGAAGAATCTGCTTGAGTTAAATGAATATTTACACATACATTTCATGAATGTATTCTGACTTGATGTTAGCACTGATGGTCCATTCTTGGAGGAGACTGCTAACACAGGACTGCAAACAGATCATAAACAAAATAAAACATACACTACTGACATCAATTAATCTGTTTTGAAAGGTATATTTACTACCGTTATCACTGAAGTGCAACCTGTGAAGCTCAAAGTCTCATTTGGAAACTTGCATTCAGATGGACGTCAATCAAATCACTCGACCGATACAAATTGCGATTCCCAAGAACAAATGCCTCAAATTTACAATAAAAGTTACTTATACATTTAAAGTGTATATTTACCTAAACTTCCTTGCAAATTCGAGGCTTTCTATTCAGAATCGCTATTTGTATATCGGTCGAGTTATTTGATTGCTGTCTGTGTGAATGCTAGTTGCAAGTCAAGACTTTGACCTTCATACAAGAATGTCCAACATACCCATTCCATTACAATGGTAACGAATGGTGTCTATTGGTGTCTATTGGTGAAATACTACACAGGGCTCCCATCACTATCCCTTTATACGTCTGTTCGTGAAATCTAAACAGGGCTCCCAACATTATCATTCCATAAGGTCGTTTGGGATGCCTGTGGCATCAATCGCGCCCATATCTTATTGATTAGATAGTAACTTGGGAACCCTGTGGTAACAGCCTCCGGTGCCGACTCGAGATGCTTACCAATGGTTACGAATGGTGCGATTGGTGAACTGCCAATTAGCATATTTTGGTAAAATATACAATATTGACGGCAAGTTTAGCCGTTAAGATTGTGATGTGTAATCGTTATTTGTATTATCGCCGTTTTCAAAAACCCATATGTTTTGAATAAGTCGAAATCAAAACTCAATAAATTAAATAAATGATTCGCCGTTTCCAAACGTTGAGGAACGAAGGCACTCACACGGTCTTAAAAAATCAAAACAATATTAATAACTTAATTCGCGAAAATCTAGACAATTCAACAATTTAAGAATGCTTCGTTAAATCCTCGAATGGATATAATCATGGCCGTTTTCAAAAGCTCATTTAATTGTTATGAAGACGAACTTCGGATCGAATATTTTGAATAACTTCGAAATCAATTTCAAAAACAATAAATTAAAACAATATATAATGATTCGCCGTTTCCAAACGTTGAGGAACGAAGGCACTCACGGTCTTAAAAAAATCAAAACAATATAACTTAATTCGCGAAAATCTAAACAATTTAAGAATGCTTTAGCTTCGATCGTTAAATCCAACTAACGGATGTCATGATTGCGCTGACACTTTTAAAACTTAACATTTACAAGTTTCCTTGCAGTTTTAACTTGCTAAACTTAGAAATATTGTTCTCAAAACCTCGTACAAATTTAGCGAATTTCATGATCATTAATCTGTGCCAATCTTGACGGGTTAAAGGGAAAAAAACTTACGTTTGAATATTCTTTCGGGCCCGGTGTCGTTTCAAAAACTGCCGCTCGCAAGACGAAGGACACAGAGAACATTTTCAAAGTTGGACGACTTTTTAGTTGGATTCATAGCTTCAAAAAACTTCTCATAATGAATGAGTCATTTAGGATTGTGTATTCTTCGTTTTGTGAAGATGCCTTCAGTAACGCTACTTAAAAATCGAGCTAAAGTTGAAATCAAGAATCGTCTGCATTAATTGAGCGTGAAACAAGGAATGCTTCTAAAGACAATAAGAAATTAGCACTTCAAGGTAAAGACCCTGGTCAGAAAATGATGTTCAAAAGTCTCTTGTACCTATATTTGATCATTTATCTATTATTTGGGACTGATGACTTAAAAGAATAAACATTTATGCACGTTGAACTGTCAAATTTAAACAAACACTCAAGTACATGGCATGTACATTACAATGACATTTTGTTTTAAAGTGAACTTTTTGCACTACTTTTATTAGTAATAAAATTAGTAAAAAAAAAAAAAGATTTTAAACTTATTTCAGCCCCACTAATGTTTAAATACATCTCCAGTTTGGGTCTGCAATTTAATGAAAAAAGTGAGAGGAAAAAATGAAGAAATTTTGCATGCAAACTAGAGACAGAGTTGTTTTCATTATTAAAGCATGAAGTTGCTCAGTAAGCCCTATGAGCCCTATTAAATGCAAATTGAAAATGCTTAATTCCTTGTTTTCTTCTTATGTTAAGTAGCTGTTTTGATAATCACTAAAAATTGTATTATATATCTGTGTAATCTGGAAGAGACAAGTATTCACCTAGTGTGCCATCATTCTATTCTACATTAAAAACCAAACCAAAACAATAACAACAACCACAAAAAACAATTAAGATGTCACAAAATATTGAAGACAGACAAATCAAGATAATATGTTGTTCTGCAATATCCCCATCCAGGATGTTGAAAAGGTTTAATTACTTGTATCAATTAAAAGAAGTGTTGGAGATTTTTGCTTTTTTTTCTGAGAATTATGAATCACTACAAAGTAGATTGTGAAATAATGTGACAGCTAGTGAATCTGAATATTAAAATATATACTGTAATAAAGATCACAGGAAACCCATTTCACCATTCAACACCATTCGTACCAATGGTGACCATGATCTGACCCCCTTGGGCTGTTAGCTTATATGTAATATCCATTACACAGGAAACCCATTTCACCATTCAACACCATTCGTACCAATGGTGAACGTGGTTTGACTCCCTTGGGCTGTTAGCTTATGTAATATCCATTACACAGGAAACCCATTTCACCATTCAACACCATTCGTTCCAATTGTAATACACAGGAAACCCATTTCACCATTCAACACCATTCGTTCCAATTGTAATTGCCCTTTACCATTCGTACCATTCGTACCAATGGTTAGCTTATGTAATATCCATTACACAGGAAACCCATTTCACCATTCAACACCATTCGTTCCAATTGTAATTGCCCTTTACCATTCGTACCATTCGTACCAATGGTCAACATAGTTGACTCCCTTGGGCTGTTAGCTTATGTAATATCCATTACACAGGAAACCCATTTCACCATTCAACACCATTCGTTCCAATTGTAATTGCCCTTTACCATTCGTACCATTCGTACCAATGGTGAATGTGGTCTGACTCCCTTGGGCTGTTAGCTTATGTAATATCCATTACACAGGAAACCCATTTCACCATTCAACACCATTCGTTCCAATTGTAATTGCCCTTTACCATTCGTACCATTCGTACCAATGGTCAACATAGTTGACTCCCTTGGGTTGTTAGCTTATGTAATATCCATTACACAGGAAACCCATTTCACCATTCAACACCATTCGTTCCAATTGTAATTGCCCTTTACCATTCGTACCATTCGTACCAATGGTCAACATAGTTGACTCCCTTGGGCTGTTAGCTTATGTAATATCCATTACACAGGAAACCCATTTCACCATTCAACACCATTCGTTCCAATTGTAATTGCCCTTTACCATTCGTACCATTCGTACCAATGGTGAACGTGGTCTGACTCCCTTGGGCTGTTAGCTTATGTAATATCCATTACACAGGAAACCCACTTTAAAAAGTTATTCACCTCAGTAAAAAATATCTCTTATACAGTTACCATTGGTACCAATGGTACTATTGGTACCATTGGATATACCCCCCTTTTAAAAATTTAAAACAATTTTTTCCAAAGTGATCAACTTATATTAATCTAAGGTAATATCCTAATATAGTAGTTGTTCACTTATCAATTGCACCATATATTGGGATCCCTGTGGTAATTCACCATTAGACACCATTAGACACCACCATTCACCATTCGTATTGAATGGATATGTTGGACAACCCTCCCTTCATAGGTCACACTTCAACAATAACGGTAGTAATAGTTCTTTAAATAGAATTTGCAGTGCACCCTCTACAAACTCCTCCCTTCATCACCCAAATAGCTCTTGTGCCACGCACACATACTCACCCTAAGTTTAACTACATCAGCTTCTACTTGATCATCAAAGTGACCTATATGTAGAACAGCAAATGAATGAATGAATAAACAACTCAAGATAGACAATGAAAAATCAATCACTTTTGATTAATTTATTAATCTTCAGAAAAGTGGGTGGGTCAATAAATGAAAGAAAGGAAAAAAGAAGGAAAAAGAGAAAAGCATAAAATGGAAGGGATAAAATTTACAGCTCAATAAAAAATTATGATGAACATACTCACACAGCAATGTGTAATTTGTCTTTTGAAACAAAATTGAGTGATTTGTTTACCTGGATATCTGTGGTACTGGCCATAGAACCGATCAACAGCTCTTAAAAGTACATAGAACACTACATCACTATCTGGATCATCTAGATTACATCCTGAATTCAAGAAAACAATCAACAGATTAGTCTGGAAGTTTCAAATATTTAGGGCAACCTTAGCAATAGGGTTAACTCTTTTGTTTTGTTTTCTTTCTAGTAACTTTCTTTCTTTCTTTTTAACTTTCTTTCTTTTTCTCTCTCAGTAAAAACAAAAGAGTTACATGTACTTCTACCACTAGTGGTTGAGCTACCTATTGTTCAAATCATGTACCTATTTCTGAAGTATTTGCTGTAGATGCATTGTATTCATCTGCAATCGATTTACATCGGATCACTTTTAAAAATGATGCATTTCGACCTGCAAGAATAATAAATGTTTTTTGCACATGTAGCAATGATTTGGTAAGACAGAACATTGAATTTTGATGTCTTGTGTGCAAAATTCCAATATTTATATTCTGTTTTGCAAACATCTATGGTAAAAACTGATTGGTTTGTGCAGATATATGAGTAACTGTTCAACCCCCCCCCCCCACACACACACACACACACACACTCCCCCCCCCCCCCCCAAAAAAAAAAAAAAAAATTATGGCAACAATAAATCTTAATTCAAAGTAACATATTAAGCATTTGTTTTCATCACTGTTTTTCTCCAAATTTAATTCAAATATTATCTCATTATTATTACAGACCTCTTGCCAAAAATTAGGTTTGTACATGTATAATGGGTCTAATTAACACCACATGTACATTATTCTGTACTTACAAAATATCCTAATTTCTGATTCTGGTATGCTATCTGTTGACTGAAAATAAAGTTGCAATCAAATCAACAATACACAAGGTTAAAGTAGTGCCTTGAAAAGGCCAAGCAATGACTTCCTAGGTCCAGTGAAAACAATTCCATAACCTAGATCCTGTTGTTTGCAATGTTCCTAAAGTAGCTTTTTTCACCATCACCATAGCAGTGTTGTGCTCTGTACATTCCTGCCAAAACTGTGACCATGCCATTTTTCAAGTCACATATGCACACGTCAGCTCTAATAAATTAACAATTGACTTAATCTCATGAGGTGCTGTTCTTGTTGCTTTTCTCAGTCATTCAAAACTAGCATAAATCTTAGTTGACAGGTAAGGCAAGCACCTTACCTTTCCTATAGAAGTTAATATACTATGAACTCTTTGAGTAACAGCAGCAACATCTTGCTTTGCTTTGTCTTGATAACTAATGATAAAAATTAACAAAATCTGAAAATATTGTTTATGTATTCTTATGAGTTTTAATGTCTAAAGTGATATTAAATCATATTAAACACCATCAAATAGGCTTCTGTAAGTAGTGTAATTGGTAAAAAACAACTAGCAAATTTATTATCCTAGACTACTTCATAGCCCAACTTATGGGGTTTTATGTGTGCAGAATGAAGAGATACAAATTTACTGTGCTAGAATTGAACTACAGGGGAATGGAGACAGGGGGGAGTGCTGTACAGTGGGCCTCTCCCCAACAACTCAATACCCACACATGTAAACCTAGCACAGGAAAACCCTGTACCTGACTTATATTTCAGTTTCCTAGCCACTAGGAAAACAAAGAAAATTGGGAAAAGTAATTCACTTACATATTTTGAAGAGTTATATAACTTTTTGAGTCTGCTGTCATGTCAGGTATTGAACCACGTAATGGTAAAAGTCCTGCAAAACATAAGTTTTAATAATTATTAAATTTAGAAAGTAAAGTTCCATAATGTAATTTGAACATAAAATGGCAGTGGTCTCTAAACAGATGACAGCTGCTTAAGAAATCAGACTTAATGATAAGACTTATTATTACAGTACTTAGTACTGTAAATTAGAGGTGGTCTTGAAAACATACCTTGACCTTCATTTTCTACAAATTCTTTAACTGCTCTCGCTATTATCCAGAATGATGAACTCTATAAAGAAGACAAGACAGTTTTTGTATTTTTTGAACTCAATGATTATATTTTGACAAGCCTGTGATGTGATGGACCTAAGAATCAAGTAGGCTGAATTTCCAGGAATAATATAGAAAGAAAACCAGTGCGTTACATAATTGCAACTTACAGACTCCATAATGGTGGAGCATTCAGCTTCTTGGAATATCTTGACTACTTCTCCTGGTACCTTGTAATAAAATTATTTTAAAGGAACAATTACTATATATTAACAATTTATTGAACATTATGAAAATAGAGAAATTTACAACTGAAAGAGAGGGTTTGTGCAAATGGGATATAAATGGGATCAAGCAGTTAATATTATGACTAGTTAATATTATAACTACAATTTACTGCACTGAAATTTGTCAGAGTTTCACTTCACTTTGAACAATTGCTTTTGTTTGAATGGCAGAAAATTTGGCAACGTGCACCATTTGAATGTACAAAATCCTGCCAATGAGATAGCGAGCCAGAAAATATTTTTTAACTTATGGATATTTCTTTGATTTTTGATTGGTACTATTAAATTGCACTGCAGTGCAATTACATTTGTAATTGTAATTTGCACTGCTCTCAGCCAATCAGAATCGAGAAATTTTTTCATGTACATTATTAGTTCTGGAACTACACAATAATTATGACTGTGATCAAATATCCCAAATGGCACCATTCCATCGCGTTAGATAACATTGACCTGATAATTGTCTCAACATAACACAGCATAACAAGATACATTCTAACAATATGAACTCACTCTTGATGGAACCAAGGCTTTGTTGACTGATTTTACTGCTTCATCAAAATTCTCTTCCTCTTCAGGTATTCCATTTTCTTTCATAATAATACCTGTAGACAACCATTATTTTGTTGAAATTAATACTTGATATGTCTACAGTTCACTGACATAAAACCTACCATCTCTTATCATTTTCTTGAATTCATCTTTTTCTTTATAATTTTGTGGGGGTAGATTTTTGTGCTGAAAGATCAATGTATTTCATCATTATCCATTTTGATGGTACATTTAATACAAAATAATTGGTGTACAAAATCTGCTGCAAGCAATTGGATGCTTGCAAGATACACATTTTTATGTATGCAAATGTAAAATAGAATCATATTTTTAAAATACCTCTTCTATCCACTTAGTAAGATATTTCAGTAGAATTGCTATGTATGGAATATGAGAATGTTCCTGCAAAATATAATAGTGTTATGTTAACCACAAACCATTTATAACTAGAGAGAAGAGTGGGTCTGAAATTTTACATATTAACTAAAAACTCATTCCATAATCATCACACTGAATCAAACAATATTGAGCTTATTCTTTAGAGTTTTGTTTCATCTATGTTAATGTTTTCTACAATACTAGATATCCAAGCTTTTGGATCAATAGATTTGTCTTCAAGGAATGCAAAATTGATAACAAACGACAATAACAATATTACTGCAAATACAGTGCACTCAAATAGTTCTAACTGTAATTTTTACATTTGCTGAATTCTTGCTGTAACTGTACAGTGACCATGCCACCGGGGGGTACTCCTCCCAGTTTTGGGTAGGGACGTGCCACTGAGCCCCTTAAACCCTAACCCTGTTCCAGAGTAAAAAAGCTTAAAATGGTACCCTGTTCCAGAGTAAGTACCACAAAAATATACCCTGTCCCAGTGAAATGTTTTGCATTTTGACATGCAATAGTTTAATTTGTGTTGTCCGTTTTGTCAAGCATTAATTTTAATGAAGAGTCAATCTGATTTTCTGACTGATTAATTTTGGTACCTAATTACAGAGCGACTTTTTTGCAACATCCAGACGTACTTTGTAAAAAAGCTACCCTGTTCCAGAGAGAGAAAGAGCTATATTATATACCCTGTTCCAGAGTAAAATTGCTGAAAACCATACCCTGTTGGGCAGCACGTACCCATATAGCAAATATATGGGAGTCCCCCCCATGGCCACGCCATTTTTCCAGTCATACAAAACTGGCTTCAACATAGGCAAAACAAACTATAAAGAATAATATTAAACATACTCGCAAGTTTTAAATATTGAGCTTTTATTCAACTGTCCCATAATTATAATGGAAAGGTTTTTTCATCCCAGCTACCAGGCAGATATAATAACACCTCTGCTCTCTAGAACAAGTTTATTGCACCCAATCCAGGGTGATGAGTTCATTATGGTTATTGATCTGTTATTTCTGTTATATATCAAAATGTACCTCTTTGGTCATTGTACTAAAATTAAGGGAATCCACATAACTTTGCAAACCAGGAAATGGTCTGTCTAGACGAAGATCTTCAAGAGCACTATCTGGATGAGACTCCACCACTAAAAATAGGAAAAACAATTAATGGACTAAAGCACTTTAGTATGTTATGGTGGATTGACAGATGAATGAAAGGATGGATAGATGAGTGAATAGATGGATGGATGAAGAAAGGACAGAGGGCTAGGATAATTAATTGATTGAGGAATTATTTGAATAACTTTGATGAATGAATGAATGAGAAATATTGAATGAATAAATGATTAAGGAAATGAATAAATGAATGAGCAAAGTAGATGGATGGATGGATGGATGATTGATGAGTATATGAAAGAATGAGAGAATAAATGAAAATGAATGAATAAATGAATGAATGAGTAAACAAATGAATGGATGGATGGATGGATGGATGGAATGGAATGGCAACCTTTTTTTCACGAAAGTTCAATCAAAATTTACAAAGAAGAGAAATAAATTAAGTAGGAGAGTAAGTGTTGTGAATGACATACAGTACCTGTGTGTTCTTGTACAACTAGCCTCATATAACCAATCAGTCCATATGATCTGCACACTAAGAGAGGAATATTCATTGACCAAAGAACTTCTGCAAGTCTTAGAAGAACACTGGAATAAAAGCAAAAATATATAAAACACTGATGTACCATAACAATCACTTAAGATATTTTTATCGTCAAAATAATAATCTTCCAATCAACATTACTCACTTTTCAATAAGTTGTGTTGCTATGACAACAGAAAAGGATTTGAAGAAGCCAACATTGTTTTCAAGAATCTGTTCTGTTGTCTTATAGAAAAAGAAAACAAAAATTTACGTGGCTGTAAGTTTGGGTATGTGCTTGACAAATTCCAATGTGTGCCTGACAGTTTCCCAACAAATTTGTTGGGCAACAAGTGTGAACCTGTTAGGTCACTGCACTGTTGGCCAGCAGTGGGGCAACAGGTGCAAACCAGTCGCCCAATAGATTATCCACTGGTTTGGTAACTATCAGGCGACTGTCACGGACAGTTGATTTGGTATGTTATTCTTTAGTTTTAATTAATAGGAGTATAAGGAGACAAAAATGTTTGTCAATAAAACAAGATATGTGAGCATGCCAAAACATGGACTTTTCAAAGTGCTTTCCATAGGTTAAAGAGTTACTTCTAGCAATATTTATTTGTACCTCTTCTATAAAATCTCCAGAAACATCAGAGTTAAGTTCTAAAAGCAGTTCTGTGGCACATTCTGCTCTAGACTGAAAAAAAAGAAGACTTTTATTAAATCAATTAATGATACTCATGTGCCTAAAGATAGCAGAAGCTTACAAATATTTACATGTAAATATAATTATGCAAAACCAACCTTTCCTATACTTGCTTTCTCCAGGAAAAAGCTAAAAAGAAGATAAAATAGTTGATAAACACTCTCAAAGACAACTCCCAAAGGCAGAAGACAACCCTGAATGAATAAAACTCATTTTTGCCTTTTTTTCTGTGCCAAAATGCTTTCTACTTCAAATACCTCCACTCTATTGGTAACTGCCTTTGAGGGAGCTCATTAGAATAATTCAAAATATATCTTTCTCATCTCAATTTAGTTTTCATGAGGTGTTAAATAAGGATGAACAGTCATACTTATTGCCAATGTCTTCTCCAGTTACTGTACAGCCATCAACAATGGTGAATGAGCCAACCCCTGATTAGAAACAATTAATCAACAAACATCACTGAGTTACAACATGGCTTCAAAATGGGAAACTCCTGAGTAAAAACAAAACAAAACAAAACAAAAAACAAACAAACAAACAACAGTAAGAGGGGAGAGATGTCATTTTTTATCCTATCAGCTTTAATAGAATTTTGCTCCTTTATACATGTACAAAATCTATGGCAGTTCCAGTTGAGATTGCCATCACAGATTTCAGTACATTTTTTCACTTATTCCAAAATACTACTAATGCAAGACCCTATATGGGAGTAGCACTTACCAGGCAAGATTAAATTTTTCAAAATTTCTGTTCCAGTAGTAGAAGCATTTATGAGGCAGATTTTAGCCTTTTCAAGAGCATTCTGGCCATGATCTCCCCATAGCCTGTTACAAATAATTCATTTAATACATTAGGTCATTCCCTTCCCATTTTTCATATTTCATTTGCAGCCTTAACCTATGCATAGTAAAGTTCAAGTTTGATGACACTTTTGCAAAATTAGACACAAGATTCCAAAAAACAAACAAACAAACAAACAAAAAGGTTTAGCTTGGAGTCAGGGTATATTGTTCAAAAATATTAGTAAGAAAAACATAAATTGTAGACAGTGAACACTAAAAATCAATCTTAATAGGTTTTTAATGAAAAGGAGCCAGCTAACCCTACATAAATGGACCTTTTGTCTAGATGCTCAGCAGTCTCTTCCAGTTGGAAACTGGACTATTAAATGTGGCTATTGTAAATCAAATTCAGGCAAAATTAAAATCGAGGCATGCTGGCTAGCAATCTCTTGCATGAATGTGTGGGGTGCCCCTAAGTCATGCTGGGGCCCTCACATGTGGCTATACTTTTGCAATGTAGCCAATGTATCATTCTTGTGGATCATCACAGATCCATTCTTCTTGCAGAACATAGCGGATCCATAGCTTAATGCTTGAGCATGCATTGCTGCTCAATTACCTCATCAGTGGCAATAAGTTAACTACACACACACGCACGTACAAACACATGGACCTCTGTGCCCTACTTCTCTTGCTTCCAATTATGAATGAGCAAAAAGGGGGGAGAGGAATAGAGAAAAAGGGCCGGAGGAAAATGGGATGCGAGAGAAAATGAAAGAAAATTGTCAAATGATGGAATGAATGAATAGGGGCTTTGCACCATCACATGACGGCAGCCATGACAGGAGGCAGGAACAATAGAGTTTGGACTGATCTGGATTACATGAGAAAGAGTTCAGTTTCCCAGGGGAAAAGACTCTATTTTGTGCTCCTGTCATGGCTGCCATCACGTGGTGGTGCAAAGCCTCTATTGGAATTTCTCGTAAACAGTAATAATCAAAATAATCTACTTAATTCCTTGGAAATTTGTGATTTTTCGGATATAGGGAAAAAAATCCTGAAATGTCAAATGATCCTGTATCGAAACAGGCCAGGAAAAAGTAACGCACTCGCCAATGTGCTTTGACGTGACAGTGACAGATGATCGCTTATAAATATATGTTATAGGATCAACTGATGACCTACATCAGCATATAAAACGTAGTAGCCAGTTATTATCATCTGTAAAAACTCTTGTCAACAATGACAGCCAAAAAGCAGGTGTGTAATGCGATTTTATCGCACATTTCAACAGCTTCATCCAACTCGCTCGTGTCAGCAAAATCGACCTCGCGACGAGCAATACATACACTTAGATAAGTTACATCACTCTATAAGCTTTTCTAAAGCCTACCTTAATTGTCTATCGTATTTTCGTTCTTTTTCTACCGATGTTTTAGGCATTTTTGCTTGTCTTGTCGGAGGTTCAGGCGAACCCGCACTCTTCCTCTTCATAGCGCATGCTCACAATGGCTTGTAAGCACACAGGAAGCCCGTCAGTTTTGGCGCCAATCGCTCTCTCTGCGCATATTCTCCACAATGGACAGCTGTTTGTAGGATCGAAATATCCAGCTATGTTTTGAGATGAAAGCAAAAAATGTAGTGGTTAGTGCACCTGGTAAAGTCATTCTTCATGGAGAACATGCTGTTGTTTATGGCAAGGTGTGATTTAGAAAAACATTTCTTTTTTCAAAATCATGTGCTGACAGACAATCTAAAATGTCAGACTTCCATTTCAATGCTGTTTATCCCTTAAGTTATTTCCCCTTTCTTTTGATATAACCAGTCGTTCTTGTAATCAAAAGTCCTCTGATTTTGTGTAGTACGATCAGCCTTTTGTTACATTTTATGTAATATAAAGCTTATTCTGTTGTTGACAATTCGTTTCCAGCCAGCACTAGCTTCCAGCATTGGATTACGAACTACAGTTTCAATCGCTTCTTCTCAAGGAAAGCATGTCACTCTAGACCTTCAAAAACTGAATAGAAACTTCATATGGGAGGTAGAAGACGTGGAAAAGATTCTTCCAGAAGTACATGTAAACAGTAGTAATGAAAACACCATGTGTCCTATACCCACCCCACTCAGTAACAAATGCTCTAAAGCTATTGATGATTTACTGCTCCATGAGAATGACGTTAGAGTTATTGATGCTGTCAAGGTTTTTCTGTTCTTTTTCATAAACGTTCTTCATGATAACAAAAGGTGTGTAATATTGAAATTCTGTTTACCACTTTTACATGTGAAGTCATTTGCAAAGGAAGCCCATTGATTTATTTAATCTCAGTTGTGTGGGCTACCTCGTGGGTAACTTTGCAATTTATGTAGCATTACAGACTCAATTTCCTTTGTTGAATCAGAAAATATGCAATTTTATAATGATTCAGATGCACTATATTAGAGCAACCACTTTTTATCACCATAACAACCACTTACTGAGAAATTAGCATAATTTGAGAAATTAGTACTTCTGACACCATCTACTTATTGACACCTTAGCAACCACTTACCCACCCCTAACCAATAACTAACACCTTACCAACCACTTAATTAGTGACACTTTACGAACTACTTACTGACATGTACCTTACTAATTCAACCACTTACTGACGTCCTATCAATCACTTCCTGACACCTTATAAACCGCTTACTGACACCTTACCAACCACTTACATATGTACTGACACCTTACCAACCATTATACTGTTCATCTTGGGAACAATTTATCAACATTTTACCGTAGTTACCATAGCAACCACTTTGTTTAATTTTTCTTTTAGACTCTTCCCTGTCAATGTGTCAGTATCTTCAAATCTTCCCATTGGAGCTGGACTTGGATCTTCGGCATCATACAGTATAAGTCTGATAAGTGCAATGTTAGTCGCACAAGGATTTGTTACTCCAGAGAGTGCAGCACCAGCAAGCAATAAAACTCTTAAAAGTTCACAGTATGATGACCTAAATGCCAAAGGACTCACAGAAATGTCATTTTCTCCAGAGAACTTAAGCCTGATTTGTGGATGGGCATTTGAAGCTGAAAAACTAGTTCATGGGAAACCTTCTGGAATTGACAACAGTATTGGCACTTTCGGTAAATTGAATGCAATTATTCAATAAGATGAAGTCCACAAAAGATGCAACTTAGGTCTTATCATTTGCAGTGGTAATGAGACAGTGGTGAGTGTTGGTTCCACCAGGGCTCCACCTATTACCTCCCACTCAGAAAACCAACACTTACCATGCAGCTGAGCCATTTGATCACCTGATATTGATATCTTGCATCGTTATAGTCGTCCACTGTAATTATAATCACAATATTGCTCTAATTAACACTGTACTGGGCCAAAGTATAAATTAATGTGTCAAATCACTCATAAGGCTGTTGATGTCAACTTTGTTTATAGGTGGTGCAATACAATTCTTGAATGGAGAGATAACCCATCTAGAAAGGTTTGTGTGCTGGCAGATATCCATGCAAAAACATATGACTGAATGTGTGATCAAATAATTCTAAGTTCTCTTCAAAGATCTTTCAACTCCAAAGGAGAATTCAGACTTTGATCACACTTGCTATCTCCATTTTTGTATGAACCCCTTATCTACATGTACATAGGTATAGCTATAGACCTCACTTCTAATACACTTTCTACTTGTCCAGTTTTCCCAGTCTTGAAATCTTGTTGATTGATACCAAAATTCCAAGGAGCACAAGAACTATGGTATCAGGTCTTAGAGACAGGTATCAAGAGGTAGGGCTGGAGTAAAATGTAAGATTTTGGTGGATGTTACAGTAGATATGCACTCAATATTTTCATCTACAGATGTGCAGCACATGCATCTATTATAGCGCTAATAATCTTCTTGTTTTTGGGCTTCCTGTGTAAAATTGGCAAATTTCCACAGGAACCCCAAAAACAGTGAGCAGTATATTTCCGAAGTTTACGTTGCTCACACCCAGATTTTACAAGTGATTTAAGTGTGTACATTTCAGTATCCCACTGTTTATGGTCCACTGTTTGATACAATTAGTGGAATAACACATGAAGCTTTAAAGATCTTAAAGACATTACACCAACTGCAAAGTGAGTACCAAGCACAATGGAAAGCATATCTGGGGTGTGGTCAACAGAGGTTATGAGAGCCCCTCCCCTCTTGAGTGGTCATATAACTCCTAAACCTACCCCCTTGGGGCAGGAAAGAAATGAATGAGGAGTTAAACAAATTATAGTAAATGTGCATCATGAAGGTAGCAGGGAAACTGACATTACACTATATAATCAAGGATGGTTGGGGCAGCACTAGCACATTCCTTTCATGTATATTCCATCCTCCATAATTTGCACTTGAAAAAGAATATCCTCATCCAGATGTTCCCATCTCTAATAATAAAGGGATAAAAATGTTTTTATAGATGTAGTCAATTAAAGACTCTAGTATCAAGAAATCAAGCTTTTCAAAGTTGGAGGTTTGTTAAAGAGAAGTCTTACTTTTGCAGTACAACCACCAAGTCTTGGTATTTATAACCAAGGCAAGACTGTTTTGTGGTATCTGGTGCCTATTCTCAATGCATGCAGTAATGAGCTTTTATCAGGTATTTTTAAATTTGTAAAACAGAAAAAGAATTACCATAGCTGGAAAGAGCATGTTAAAATAAGCAAGATTGTGAAGTTTGAAGGAATTAAATCCAAAACTCACAAGAATATGAATTTTTGAAAAGTGTGAATTTGTAAGAAAACCTTTGCTGGTACTAAGGCATCTCTTACCTACCAGCGAATGTTTTCATACAAAATTTCGATTTCAGAAAATTCATATCTTCATGAGTTTGAGTTACTTCGTTCAAACTTCACAGTTTTACTAATTTTGGCGTGCTCTTTCCAGCTATGATAATTATATTTCTGTACTGTGACTTTTGCAATTACATGATAAAAGCTCATTATCATGGCCCATTATATGAAGAACACCAGCCCTGAAAGGTTAATGGGATTTTAAGAGGGGCTGATCAGTTATTGGCCCTTTGACGAAACTGATGTAATGTTTGATCATCTGAAAATAAGTTAATCAGAGCAGCTAAATTTTCCCTAACTTTATTTGCATGGTGCTTTCTGTAATATATTTACATGTATCTATAGAGTAAAATTCAATATTTTTAAAATATCCAGTGGCATGCATCACAGATATATAAATAGTTTTAAAATATTAATCTAGATTCTATTGATCACTAATTTCTATTTTTAGGGATTGATTGACATGAACCAACAATTACTATCAACCATTGGTGTAAGTCACCCAGTATTAGATCAACTCTGTCAAATTTCTACAAACTATGGTCTTCATTCTAAGTTGACTGGTGCTGGTGGAGGTGGTTGTGTATTTACTTTGATAACTGAAGGTATGAAACCCATTGTTTGACAAGGCAAAGTAGGTCAACAAACTGGGTGCTTGGAACATAACTTGGGAACTACAATCCTTGCCAAAATTAGTTGGCACTGACGTGCATTCAATGGATATTTCTACAATAATTATTGTACACTTTGTGACCGTGCTATTGGACCCCCCTCCCCCCTGTACAATGTTGCTGCTAGATAAAAGGTATTTCAAACTGATTGCCGAGTCGTAGGTGTCGGGATTTTCACAGCAACATTGTAAAGAGGGCACAGGGGGAGCCAATCTCATCACCATCTGCTTTTTGCACACATCACAACAATATCGTGCCAACAATACTGGCAATGATTGTAGATCCAACAAAAAATTCCCTGTGTGTACCATTAAGCAAATATCTTGACAGTGTAACTGTGTCATGATAATATTCCAGCAAAAACTCTGTATCTAACAAAGATTTAGCAAAACTTTGACAATGCAACAGGATTTTAATTTGGCACTAACTACAGACAGATCAAATGAATTCAACAGCTCACTAGGACAACACAGCACAAATTTTCACAGTTGGCAGGTGTGTACATGTAGCACTCCTCTATCTTGTTGCCGTGATGTTGCTATAGATTCCTTGCATTAATTCAGTGCCAGGGACAGAAACAATGAAAACGTTAATTGCAAAAGAAAAGTTTTGAATACTCAAGGGGGAGAAAAGAATTACTGTTGTCTTGTAAGTTATGGCAAGAGGTCTATTGCTGCTATATTTGACCAGTGTTGAAGGGCCAAAATTCTCTTTTACTGACAGTGATTAAGACGTTTGCTTTGATATACACAGAGATTTGTTACTAGGGCCTGTCTCCATGTTATGCCTCATGAAATATGGGAATAATGCTCAGAGGTGTCAAACATAGTCCTATCCATACTTGTCCCTTAGCTTTGGGCTTCCTGTGATTGAATCATTGATGGACTCCCTGTAGCCTCCTATGCAGCCACTCCTTTGTGTCGTCCTGCAAGACTGGGGAGAAAGCCTTGCGTGATGACACAAAAGAGCAGCTGCATAGGAAGCTAGACTTCCTGGAGTCTCATGCAACACAGGAATCCGAGAAGAATAGCCAACTTTGAACTGAGATATAGTTCACTTGCCTCACACAAAGGAATCAAGATGAGGCTACATGTATAAAGCTCAAACAGTTTAGCACATAACCTTGTTACATGTCAATCCTTTGTATGCAGCATCCTTTGTATGCAGCAGGTGAAGCATATCCCAGAACTGGACTATTACTTTGGCAGGGTGAACTCATGTCATACATTTCTAGAAATATACTTATTATAGTTTTACATTATTCAGGAACCACTAATGAAAATATTTCAAATCTATGTGAAGATTTGACAAAGAAGGGGCACTTAGTGTGGAGAACAAGTTTAGGTGGCCCAGGTGTGGCGCTTCATAAATTAGAGTAACTGTAATATTTTTATGACTATTTATACTGAAGTTACTTCAGTCATGAGTAAAAATATGAGTGTGCTTAGTATTTACAATATAAGAATAACTACATGTACAAATCTTACATAATACATCTGAGATGAATATATGTAATGTACAATAATCTATAAAATTTGAATTTAATTACTATTACGAGGTATTAATATTGAATTTATTGGTATTTAAATGATTAAAAGTGATCGATTGAATGAAGCAATGTATGTGTGTTCAATTGATAACTTAAGTGATTTATATGTCACCAGTAGAGTACAGGAGACTGATATACAACCCTTTTAAAAACCTTACAACACTAGCTACCAACCAAATTTGATGTGTTGGCCCACATTTGAGCAATTTTTATAATTTGATTTGAATGCATGTGCACTGGTAACAAAATTAATGCAGGGTAAATTTTCAGCATGCACAAGTTTGCTGCTGGTCTAAAAATAGACACAATGCAGCTCAACACATCACATAAATATGCAGGTCTCAGTTTACTGGTTTAGCTCTCCTGATTGCCAACTGGCTGCATACAAAGCATTTCTATTGAGGTGGGATGGGGGCATGCAATGGTTTTAAAACTTTGCCATTTCTAGACGGTATATTGAGACTGAAGATACAGAATATCAGTGCACTGATTGATTTAACCTGCCTTGTTGGTATTTGTTGCTATGGTTACCACAGAGGATAAGGAGAATGTCTATTGAAACATCAGTTACAAAAGATATGTTGCTATGCTTACTGTGAGGATAATGAGAATATCTCATGAAATATGAGTTACACAGGAAATGTTGCTATGATTATCATGGAGGATGATGAGAATATCTAATGAAATATGTTAGTTACACAGGATGTGTTGCTATGGTTACCATAGAAGATGAGAATTGATATCTAATGAAATGCCAGTTACACTGCATGTGTTGCTATGTTTACCATGAAGGATGATGCAAATATCAAATAAATACAAGTAACACAGGATATGTTGCTATGGTTACCATGGAGGATGATGAGAATATCTAATGAAATACCAGTTACACAGGATGTGTTGCCATGGTTACCATAGAGGATGCTTTACACAGAATGTGAGAATGATGGGAACATCTAATGAACCAGATACACGGGCAATTGATGTTGCTATGGTTACCAATGATGATGGTTGGAATATTTAAATGAAATGCCAGCTTCATAGGCATTGTGACCAATCAGAGCAGGAAAATGAGTCCTTGGTCAAAGGTGAATCACTTCAGATACAATAGATATGGTTAGGTAAGATATGTAAATAAATACTAGATATACTCCATATGGCCTGGATACCCTGAAACCCATGAGAGGAATAACCACTCCTGATGACACAAGGCTGACTGTCAGAAAACTTGCCTGATATGACATATTGGTGGTAACGATGCGGAAGCTGTTGGTTAAAAAAATGAATATAACTATCATACATATACATATTCATCATATATACATTAATTTTATTAGATATATCCAAATTATTTGAGTTAGTGTAAGTGCAACAACAATGTATCTCTATATTACCATAGTTGATCAAATTCTAATTTTTGCCTACAGGTTGCTCTGAATTCCCTTGGCCATGGAGAAGGCAGATTTTGAATGTGTCAACCCAGTGGCAGCAAATCTTGAGGTTGACAGTATTTGTCATAATAATGACTGAAATGCCTGGGCAAATGGTATGGCATAGAGCAAGGTGTGTTACAACATGGACCCAATACACTCATATGGCATGACATTTGAACACAGCTTGGTGCAGGACACAGCTTGAATTTTCAAAGTCATATGAAGTGTCCTTTTTTCCAGGGAAACAGAGAGGAATGTCTACTTACATCCACACTGTGGCCTTGTCTTACAGATAAATATGTACAGGCAATTCCAATACCAAGCAATAAATCTAAACAGTGGTTAAGAAGGCTAAATAAGGAATCAAATTCTGCTGATGCCATTATACACACACTTCAATCATAAATAATCACTTTTTAATACTGTTCAAAAGGACTGCATTCATCAGTAGTCATTATGTGTCTGATCCAATGACACTGAACATCAGATAGGAGCCAGTAGATGGTGTTTTCAGGTCTTTTGGCTCCAGGAGGGGGCATGCATGGATGAGGTGGGTGACACTTTGTGAAGCACCACAGATACTGGTGTCTGCTGCACCAATAGTATGTAGGAAATGCTTGGTCTTGCCCAATCCACTCCAAAGGTGGTTGAGCCTTACTCAGGCAGTGTGGTGGAGGTAATGGCATTGGGGACTTCAGAGATGGTTAAAGGATATTATATATACCTTGTTATTATATGGCTAGATAATTTCCTGAATTCTGATTGGCTAACGCATGGTCTGTATTTTGCTATATCAGGACCGCTGTCCCGGATGAAAAGAAAAGTTTGCGTTTGGCAATTGTTTTACGAGACTTCTCAAAGCCATATAATAAATAAGTTATTAACCTCGTTTGCTCGGTCTGTATGGAAAATATCAGACCTCGGTCTTTTTGTACAGACCTCGCGCTGTCAAGACCTCGGTCTGATATTTTCCCATACAGACCTCGTGCTCGGTTAATAACCCTTTAATACTACCATGATAGTACGTACCTCTATTATCAAATAATTAAGTGGACCCCTTATTAAGCAGACACTAACTCAGGTCTCAGACAAAATTTCTGTAAATTGAACCTCTACTTAGCAAACACCTCTGTAAAATGACGCAAGGCAAACTTGTAACCAGAGGTGTCTGCTTAATCGAGGTACCACATACTGTACATTCAATAATGATTTGTTGATAATTAAATGAAGGTGGATACTAAGCATTGGTCCTCCAAAACATGCAGATGCTCCCATATTTGGATAACCTTGTCTAGCCATAGCGGCATTGGAAACAAGATCTGTGTTATACAATATGAAGCAACCAAATATTAATTTGCAGATGCATATGACTATATTTATTTTGGTTGAGTGATCATTAACAATAAAGCAATTGAAAGCTACTTTCCAGGGCAAGAATGGAAAAATTGTAATTATCATTTTAATCCCCCAAGCCTCAACTCTGTCTGCATTGACTGCTGTAATTCACTTAATATCTGAAATATTGAAAGTGGATTACTTATCATTTTAGATGATGCTCAAGAAAGAACAACAGCACTCTTACCTCCAATACTGTTTCCCCAAGCCTAAGAAAGTCAGTCCAAGTATTGCATTGCTTAATTTAAAGGCTATACCAAATGTCTGTCAAAAAAACACAATAACATCACAAATAACACTGAATAACAAGAATGACATGCATATATAGTGAACAGAGCAACTGGAATCAGATTGATTGTATGGAGTAAATAAATAAAATCTGAGAGTATCCCTTACCACCAACTCCCTAGGAAGTGACTACAACTGATAATTTGATAACCAGGAAGTGCAAGTGACTCCACCCTTGGGGCCAGCTCTTACTCACTGCCATAGGTAAAGACATAAGATACAGAAAACAGGGGCAGATCCAGGGGGGTGTCCATAGGGGACACTGGACATCCCCCTAGCGCCATACAAGATGACGTCATCAGATTCCATTGTTAGGAGGACGCCACCTTGGATTTGACATCATCTCTCAAGAGACCTATTTGGGACACCCCCTTTGCAAAATCCTCGGATCCACCCTTGGAAAAAGAAGGACAAGTCAAACTGGCTGCAGGGACCATGTCGTATATATATGTCTGTCAGTAATCTGCCTTAATTAAGGTATTTCCACTTTGCTGTTTACTCAAATATATACTGTAAAGAAAAGCAATAGCAACATTTCAAGAGTGTTAAAATAATTACCTGCAATAAGTTGACTATTTCATTAGCAGTAATGTAGATCCATATTACAGAAACAACAAATGCTAAGTATGCAAACATCTAAAACAATTGAAAATAACATAATTATGGCTATATCATTTCAAGAGCACAGGTGCAAAACCACATTTTGTTGATATATTCTACACAAACAAGATGGTTTTGAGGAAACGTTTCCTGCAACATTGGCATGGAATGTGAAAAAGCAGACTCAAACACCTGCAACAAGACTTAAGTGTGCAGCATATAGCTGCAGTTACATGATGTGGAACTTGATTCTACGTTTCTGCAACTGTTTATACAATAGGGGCCTTAAGCAACCAAAAACAACAGAATTCTAACATCCCGTGTATGTTCTTTTTCATGTGCATGCACTGTCTGCATCATCGAGAATCCTGTTCTCAGATCAATGAAACATCAGTTGAGGCCTTGTTGATGTTCTAAAATTTTAATGATGAGATATGTGCACCTGAAAAAGAATGGATGTGTCCACATCGTTGTTGGTGTTGGACAATGCTTAAGGTCCCAAGTGTTGTATACAATTCTTTCATTGAGCAACCTACCCAATGGCATCTAGGAATTTGATTATTCTTGGTAACCATAGCAACAATGAGTCCAATTACAAATCCAATGCATAAAGTTAATGCCCATACTGGAAAACGGCCTCCAACAATGACAAAACCAACTGAAGAAATAGTGTAATATATGGTGTGAATTAATGGACAACTATGAATTCAATCAATCATTAATTCTATATTCTATTCACCATTAGATTTTATCAGTATTTCTTTGTATTTGTTACTTTATATTATAATGTATTCATTTCTTTGTATTTGTTACTTTGTTATAATGTTTTTCCCCAAGGAGATTCAACGTGATGATGATTACATTTTACACTGTCCTGCTTACTAATATAATACAGCTAGTGTAGAAAATAAATTTCTCATACTTTACAACAAGGTTTTACATGTAATTGTATTGATATAAAGTACCTTTGGTAGCCATAACCACAAATACTGGTCCAGTTACACAATGTATAACATTCAACCACTTGTTCCATCTGTGATCAGCTTCATCATAATCAACAACTGGAGTTGTCAAGTTAAGAACAAATGTAGCAGGAGCCTGCATGAAAATATTATTGACACCTTACCGTGACCACTTCCTGACACCTTACCAACCACTTCCTGACACCTTACCAACCACTTCCTGACACCTTACCAACCATTTCCTGACATCTTACCAACCACTTCCTGACACCTTACCAACCACTTCCTGACACCTTACCAACCACTTCCTGACACCTTACCAACCACTTCCTGACACCTTACCAACCACTTCCTGACACATTACCAACCACTTCCTGACACCTTACCAACCACTTATTGACACCTTACCAACCAATCACTGACACCTTACCAACCACTTCCTGACACCTTACCAACCATTTCCTGACACCTCACCAACTACTTCCTGACACCTTACCAACCACTTAATGACACCTTACCAACCACTTACTGACACCTTACCAACCACTTACTGACACCTTACCAACACCAATTAAATGTTGTATCAACTGTAGTTCAGTTAACATACCTTAATGACCAGAAATATCTTTCCAAACAAGCCAGCCTGTTCCCAGTCAGAACTTATAAATGGCAAAAGATCACACCATAACTTTTTCAGAGGCTTTTCATGTAAGGTGCTTCTAAAGGACACAGCTGGTAATATTCCTGGTAGCAAGGCTGACCTTTCATCTTGAAAAAAGTGTAAAAACCAAAAGCACACATATACAAATATGTCACATTTGTTGCTGATGGGTGACGGTATCAGTATTTTGTTACAAAGTGTCAGTAGGTTGTTGGTAGGATATCAATAGGTAGTTGGTAGGGTTTCAGGTTGTTGGTAGGGTACGTATCAATAGGTTGTTAGTATATAGGGTGTCAGTAGGTTGTTGGTAGGGTGTCAGTAGGTTGTTGGTAGGTTGTCAGTAGGTTGTTGGTAGGGTGCAAGTAGGTTGTTGGTAGGGTGTCAGTAGGTTGTTGGTAGGGTGTCAGTAGGTTGTTGGTAAGGTGTTATTGGTAGGATGTCTGACTCAGTAGATTGTCAGTAGGGTATCACCAGGTTGTTGGTAGGGTAGGGGTAGTTAGTAGCCTGTTGGTAGTAGGCCATCAGAAGGATATGATGTCATTAAGTTGTTGGTAGGGTTTCAGTAGGTTGTTCGCAACTTGTTAGGAAGTTCTCATAATTGTTTGTCAAGTGTTCTACTGCTAATTTACCTTGTTGGTAAGATGAGGATGATAAACTCTGAGAGCCTAATACAGAATGGACCACAGTATCTCCTTCATTCACAATTCCCTCTCCTTCAGAAAAGAAACAACAATATTGGTTCACTGCAGATCACAATTATGACTTTGAGAAATAATATGAACCTAACCCACTTACTTATCTTTTTTCTCTTCCAATATTGATATATGTATCGTCCACCAATCACCACAATAACATAAACAACATACAGTATTATCAGACCTAAAAAAATAATACCATAAATTTTATATAACAATGTGTTGGGCTATACTTGGATATATGTACATGTATAGGCTGGACATGTGCCACTGGGTGTGGTCATATTTTGCCGCTTGTAATCTAACGTCGATAAGGTAAAAGCACTAATAATTAACATATTCAGTAGTTCCTTCAGGATCAAGATGGTCTCCCAGCTGGAAGCCGACAGTGAACTATTACATACAATATGGCTGTATAACTTGAATGCTGGCTTCCTGCTAGTAAAAGGTCAATAATTGACCTTATTAATTATTCTAATTATTATAATATAATGGGTTTGCTTTAAAAAGAAAGCAGATCAATACAGCATAGGGTTTTTAAGCATTTTTTTGTCAGCGAACTTATGTTTGTCTGAAGGGTGCTACTACCCTTACATTTGGCATGGCATTTTTTAATAGGGGAGGGAGTGGGTTCAAACAGCTGACTTAATTGTGTCACATTGATAGTTGAAAATTACCAATGGATTCCCACATGCTGATTTTTTGGTTACACAAAGCAATAACCATCCAGCCAACAGCACCAAGATAGAAAATAATATCACGTACAAATGGTCTTCTAGTTACTGTGAAATTCTTTGCAACAAGTATGATAACACCCATTACCATAGTCGTCACAAATATACCAGCACCTGTCAATCACAAAAGATATTATCAAAAATATACTCCCAGAGAGATGACACCATTTGAAAGCAGGTCTTATAGACTGCACTGGTTGTGTAGTCCACATATTTGCCCCTCTTCTAGATCTGCCACTCCACTTTTATATTTGGACACCCTGACACAGGAATTCCAAATCAGTAAAAACAATAGTTGTGAAGCAGGGACTAGTATCTAGACTGTCTCTTAAAAGGGACTGTCTGACAAAAGGTCAAGACATATGAGGCAACTTTTCTTGCAATTTCTGCAACAATGCACAATACCAAGTTGTACCATGCATGTCCAATGACTATACACAACAGTACAGAAATTCCTGCCGTAACTGTGCTGTGACCGTGCAATGTCATTTTCACAGTCATATGAAATCTAATCGCACAGTCACAGCACAATATTATTACAGCAGGAATTTCTGTAGACATCACAGCACTGGCATGGTCACAGCACAGTGCAGGTCCATTTCACACTCATATGAAATCTGCTCTAAAGCAAAAGTTTTACAAATCATACAGTTAATTAATTGCATGTTTAGGATTCATTCTGCTTCTGCAACACTGTATACCCAACATTGCATTGTTGGTGACATGAAGCAACTGTGTTAATTAATGCACACAATATGTTGCATAAAAAGTAGAAACTCAGATGTCCATTGATCATGAGACAGTTTGTCACATTATATGGTAGAAAATTGGAATGCATAGGAGTCGAAATGAGGTGTCTATAGGAGTGGTAATTAGGAGCAGGGGTGGACCCAGGGGAGGTGCATTGGGTGCAGATGCACCCCCCCTTTTGGACGACAGGTGAAAGCTTTTCTCAGATATAAACATTTTTCATATTCAATCTTTTTTGGGTCGGGAAGGCTGTGGTTGTATTTGTGGTGAGAAAACCAGCACATCAAGCAGTGCCTGCTACTTTAATCGGTTTTGGGGCTGGGAAGCCTGTGGAGGCGGGAAAAATCATAGTGCGCCCGTGGTTTGTAAGCTACCATCAAAAAACGCACCCCCTCTTTAAAAAAACTGGATCTGCCCCTGAGTAATATTAAAATCCTTGTATATTAGAACTAGAAAATATCTTACCAAGCAATGCCTCTATCCCTAGTTCTGCAGCACTCTTGTCTTGTTTTGAGTGTGAAAAGGCAGCAATAGCACTAAATATATCTGGAGCACCATTCCCATAAGCTAAGAATGTGACTCCCTTTTGCAATGCAGTTAAAGACTTGTAACATTCCCATATAAGTTATAAGTTAAAGCTAATTCTATATATTAATTGTATACCATGCCACAACCATACTGTGTGATTAATGTAACAGAGTGACACAAGCAGTTATGCAAGAACGAAGTGATTCAAGGAAAGTTGAGAAACATTTTGCCTGTGGCCTCATGGTTTTAAACTAATTAGTAAAACACTCCTGCTCGTCAATTAAACATTACTTAAAACTTGTACTTAGTTGTACATTGTGCAAGGAGTGGCTTAATCAGATTATAGCACTTAATTATAAACAAGAAAAATCACATATAAGAAGAATTACTCATGAGAACACTGAAAACAGGATGTAAATACCTAAACACACCTAAGGATTGTTACATTCCCTAACAATTATAATCATCAAAATATCTAAATTCCTTAACACAAAATGGAATAAAATAGAAACTAAAAATTATATTTTGAGGTTAACCTCATGACACTGTCAAATTTAGTTTCATTCATGATCATTATGAATTCTAATTAATCAGTTTCAACATGTTCTTCTTTCACTCTATCAATAAAAAATGAAATTAATTCAATAAAACAACAGACTATGAAGCTGAATTATCAATGGCATTAGGATGTAAGGATACTGCAACATTTTGGCTCATCCCCAGAGTTTTTGAGATAATGACAAGTGAAGGACAGAAACTGAAAAACAACAAGGAATGAGATCATCAAGGCAGCTGCTGCAGTTTATTTAGATGTCAAGAATCTGCCCATTTGTAAACAGTTTTGAATTGCTTGCAGCACTTCACTTTCTGTTAGAAACCACTAGTTTAGATGTCAAGAATAGAACTAATTTTACTTTTCACTCTTTCATTATTTTGAAGCCTCAGATCTGATTTGCCTTTCATCATATCCAGGATACTTACTAGTCATCTGCTGTAATCCCAAGTACAACAAAAAGAAATCCAAGCCATAGAAACTAGAAAAAAATGAATGAATGAATGAATAAAATTAATATTAAATAAAAACTATATAGGTATAAATCTTAGATATAAAAGTTATGACAACAAGTTTTCTCGACGTTTCGACGCCATCAGGCGTCATTTTCAAGAGATGGTTTATTTAAATTTGAGTTTGAATACAAATAATCGTGTCTATACTCTAGGGACTTAAAAGACTTTGGATTTAATAATTTAAGTCCCTAGAGTATAGACACGATTATTTGTATTCAAACTCAAATTTAAATAAACCGTCGAGAAAACTTGTCATAACTTTTATATCTAAGAGTTTTAAACATAAACATTTAATAGGTATAAATGTAAGGCAAATTGTAAGAAGGAAAAAGTATTCCCTGATGTGCAGTGCATCCCTTTATAGTCCGCCACTCCCTGAGGGCTACATTTATTCTCTTGGTTTTCAATTTTCTGTGAAGTTGAACATTGCTTCTGTCAATCAAAACTTTGAACACTGCCAAACAATTAAGCAAACATTCCCAAAACAGAAAGAGGACCAACCAGCAGGGCCACATGTTTTGTGGGCACAGTTCCAAAAACTTTTTGGCAATGTTCAGAGTTTTCTGAGAAAAGAAAAATTGGAATTTGCAAAAATGAAAACCACAGCTGTAAAAACTAGATACATTTGGATATCTCTCTAACTTAATGAAAATATTTTTGCAAGGATTTTCGGCGGAGTAAAACAATACATTCCTTTCAGTTAGCACTTGAGATCCAGTAATCTTTATTCCAGTGAAGCTGTCTGCCAAATTGATCTTGAAGAGCCCATAAAAAGGCCCTATAGCCTGTCCCTGTGAAGGGGGAGGGGTACCAGAGCACTGCCTGGGTCCCCAGGATATCGATATAGTACTTACAAGAATCAAGAAGGCAGCACCACGAGGCAACAAGCAATAGGGAAGATATAGATATTGTATAAAGCCATTAGATAGTTGACAGTCTGGTGTGTTCTTTACAAAATCACATTGTGAGGAAGAACTGGTTACTTTTGAACACTATAATTGTACAAAGTAAAAAAAAATACAGATTAGAAAGTACTATAAGCTACTATACTTAGTGGCTGTAAATTATGTTAAAAGTTCAAGTTCAAGTTTATTTTTGTCACATAAGAAACTTAAGTTCATAACTTAACTTATATGCATTTAATCTTACATTTTTTTATAAACTTAAAAGAAATATAAGCTTACTTACAAAAATCAGAATACATAAGTAAGCTTGTTTTTGAGGAAAAAAAAGTGACGAGGCTGTTTGATAAGAAAAATCAATTACCTCAACGGAATTATTTCCACTAGCATCCTGCAGAATGCTTCTATTCATGTACCGAAGAATCTGTCTTGAATTCCATTCAGGATGTGAATCGCTGTCGAACAAGCTACCTGCATGATCTTTCTGCGACGATAAAACCCAGGAAACCAACTCACGAGTAGAAATTAAAAACACGACGATAAGAACTGTTTTTATACAAAATAAACTTCGCATTCTCTTGATCGATATTGGGGATAATGTGATACTGAAAATAAAGCCCATCACATGCTGTTTATTGTTTTCATTCAGCTGAAATATGAGACGAATAACTTTTTTTGAGCAAGGAAAACTGATGATAAGGTGGGGGGGAGGGAGGGGGTAAACCAAAAATATATATTTTAAGACCTTTCAACTTTTACCATTTTATCGCTACAAACAATAAAAAAATGTTTTTTTTAAACAATATTCTCTGTTTAAAATATTATTCAAAGAAAAAACTAACTGAAAATGGCCAACAAAAATAAGTGCTCTTTGCACCTAGGAGAGTAGGGAGAGTGGTTTTATTCGGTCTTTCCCAGTCTTTCGCAGTTTTGACGGACCACAGAGAACCCATACTATCAAAATATTGGCGCCAAATTTTGGAAATGTGCGCGAATCCAGTTGTCTTGGTGTTTTTCTTTTATTTTCGATGTTTGTAATCAAGATTACTCCAAAATATCATTAATTCAAGCCAAGAATAAGTGAAAATGGTGAGTAGTAGTTCCAAACGGTCGAATAGTAGAGAAAATATGTGACATTTGAAGCTACAAACTGATTTTTTTCTCAATATTTTCACTCTTGCTTCAGTCCAAGAAAAAAGGGCTCAGTTTTGAAGAAAAACGTCAAAGACTACAGCAATTATTTTTCGAAAAGGTAAGTTTACTCATAAAGTTAACTTACTAAAGTTTCAGAGAACGTAGAAAATAGAGTCATTCCAGTTTCCTGAAATAATTAGAATTTGATTCAAGTGCTTGCATGATCCGGCAAACCACTTTCGATATAAGTTACAAGGACAAGAGGAATTTGTAGTGGTATCGATACTGGCTACCTATCCAAATCTCGATCTTATTATGTTGAATTATTTTGTTTCGATAGTACTGTATTAAAAATATTGGGGACTGCAGATAAATTTAATTTGCTCATTTTTCTCTGTCAGAAATGCTAATACTGAGTCTAAGGGATAAAATAAGCTTATTATAAACTTATCACAAAGGTTCACATATTTTAAAGTGTTCTTTTTGAAAGTGAAATGAATAATGCACCTACTTTAATGCAACCAAAGTTGTCATCCATCTCTCTGTAGGAGCAAGGATGGCACAGTTGGTTA
Organism: Telmatactis stephensoni; assembly: GCA_029948255.1. Taxonomy (NCBI): domain Eukaryota; kingdom Metazoa; phylum Cnidaria; class Anthozoa; order Actiniaria; family Isophelliidae; genus Telmatactis; species Telmatactis stephensoni. The sequence continues at coordinate 175,500 of JALIZF010001389.1, read as the reverse complement.
GTGCCCTGACCTTCAGTGTGAGAGGTCCCTTGTTCAATTCCCAGTGACTCCACATCCTTGTTTCAACTTCTTTCCTTTCCGTGTAGCTTTAATTAGCTTTAAATAAATACCCGTAAAAAGGAGCACTGATGGATAGAGGGGGTAGAGGGCACACCTTCGAAAGCTTAAACACGAGCCCCTGGCTTGGGAGAATTGGGCAACCACTCCTTGCTCTTCAAAGTACAATGAATTAACCTTTACCTTTTTTTAACCTTTACCTTTTTTATAAAACTTTGTATAGAGCATTTTTGTATGACTGTAAAAGTGGCAAGGCCACAGCACAGCACATTTCATGGCTAGAATTTCTGTTTTCATAGGCATTGTACTGTTGAGGTACATGTATCTAGCACAGTCTGTTTCACATTCATACGAAGACTGCTTTACAATAGGTTGCTAAGGAATCTTCATCAGCTGAATTACAAGTTTCAAATTTAAAGAATTCTTTCCAGTTGAAAGCTCATAAGGAGCAGTTTAAAATGAGATTCATTGACTTTTAACAGCTGATTGAAAGCAACCTATTTCCCTTTCCCTATGAGCCACTAGTTTCATGTTATAAATCTTATTTTGCAGAAAGACTTTTTCCAACTTAAGGAATTGGAAAAAATAGCTCCTAAAGAGAAAGGAATAAGTATGCCCTTTATATTTGTGCATTTTCGGTGTTTTGAAATAAATAGTTTAGTGTTGATTTATTCATTTCTATCCTTTCAGCGTCCATGTCTGTGAAAGAGGTTTTACAGAGTTTGGTCGATGACAACCTTGTGGACACAGAGAAGATTGGTACTTCAATATATTTTTGGTCATATCCCAGTAAAGCTATGCATACTGTAAGAAATACCTAGTATAATCTCAGACATAATTGATAGGATTAATTTTGGCCTTTTAGGATCTTCTCTGTTTTGTTGCTCAGGATGCTTCCCACCCCTCCCCCTCCCTATACAATGTTGTAAATGGTTGTGAATGTACTTGCAAACTGAACAGCCACCATTCGGCTTCAACATTGAGAGGGAGAAAGGGATTGCATGACAAATTATTTGAAAACCTTTAATTCTTCCGATCCAGCAATGACATGAAATCATGTTAGAAACTGAAAAAGTCCTAACGGGTTTTGCCCAAGACTAGTATAAATCCAGTAAGTGTTATCAACTGTCATTAGAACAAAACTTGGGATATGTTGAAATATTAACCAAGAATGGTAGAACAAAACAAAGAATTAACACACAGAGTACAAGTAGAATGAAACCCATTGTTCATTGTAATCCATAATTCTGTTTTTCTTCAACAAATCGCAAGCATCCATCAAGGGGTGTTGGCCAAGACTTAAACAGAATGTGAGGTGGTGACTACATGATTCACATTCAGGATGTTGACCTTCATTTTGAAAATTAGAATTATAATATATGCTTTGTTGAGTGTGAAATAAAACTTGGAAAATATCCTCTTTTACCTAACTTAATTTTGCAAAATCTACTAAACATCTGTCTGTTTAATTTTAAAAGCGTAAGCGCAAGATTGATGAGCTAACTACAGCCATTGCTGACTACGAAGATAAAGTTTCTTCTTCTGAATCAAAAATAAAGAAATCCAGTTCACAAAGGAAGCAAACAGTAAGCCAAGATGTATTCATACTTTTTTCCAGAGCATTGATACTGGGGGTTGTACAATAATCTTACCATTACCTTATTGGCCATTTGTCAAACACTTATCATGAACAGTTATCAACCACTTACTAATCACTTACTGACCACTCATTGACTACTTGCCAACCACTTATGGTAGGAGTAGGAGTATCAGTGTGACAGGTGCCGACAGGTGATGAATGTAAATGGTTTTCACTTTGTCAGACAGGTGCATCCCTTGTGGTGGCATTAGAAACCTTAAGTAAACTAAACAGCAGGGAAGATGGGACATCAAAAAGGTTTTAAGCAAAATATAAGTGCATTTTTTCATTTACTCATCTTCAAGTGCTGTTCAGACTCAGAGTTTTGAAATGAATGATAATAAAAGAGAAACTTTCTGGCTCAATGGAATATAGTAATTATAAAGATAATAAAGATGGTTTAGGAGCATTACACAAGTCTCAATACTCATACAATAATAATGGTTGGTTTATGTCCTCAAGTTCAATATGGTTGATTTCTTTACAGCTCTGCTCATTTGCATGTGCAGTTATTGTATTTTGTAATTAAGGCCATAGTCTTATGCCACTGTTGTCTTTGTTGCCATCTTCATTGCTTAGGGACCGTCTCTAAAATGACACCCAAGCCCTACTTCACCACTGCCCAATAATTTTAAAATTCACCGTTACCAATACTTGGACCAAAACATGGCATGCATTCCATTTTATGTCCTGTTACATTTGTAACAATATATTTGCTGTCTTTTTCTTATCCTTGGTACCAGAGTGATCTTTGAAGTATACTAGAGCGGTTTTCACATGAGTGTGAAATGAACCATTTCCGTCAGTGCTGTGTTGTCTATAAAACATTCAAAATTCCTGCTTTAACCACGCCACGACTGTGCAGTGTCATTTTCAAAGTATACAAAATCCACTCTAAAGGAAAAGTAGGATAACGTATCTTTTCCTAAACACATATTTATTGTTCAAATTTATATCTTTTTCCTAAGGATGAAAGAGAAAAGCTTTTGAAAGATTTAGAAGAGAAAGAAACAAAGTGTAAACAAATGGAGGCAGAACTGGAGAGATACAAAGAATGTGACCCAGAGGTGTTAGAAGACATTAAGAATCAGACAGGAATAGCTAGAGAGGCTGTTACAAGATGGACAGGACAATGTCTTTTCTGTCAAAGGCTGGTGCAAGAAAAAGTTTAATGTTCAAGAAAAAGACTATTGATAAAGCATTTGGAATTCCAGAGGACTTTGATTATATTGATTTATAGAAGCTGTAGAGTTTTTGGCTTGGTAGTGTAAGTTGTACATAGGCATTTAAATTTCTGTTGCAAAGAAGATTTGAATGTATATGATTTAAACAAATATTATTTGTCATCTATTGGAAAGAGAGGTTCTTTGTTTATTATCTAAAATTTACCCCTGGAGTACTCCTCACAATGGAATATTCATGCAGGAAGGAAGGCTCTGTTCCAAAGGGATACCTTTTTCACATAAGAGGTATATGAAAAGATATCTTTTTCAATCTCGAATCACAAGGAAGGGTACAAAATTGTACAGAATTGTTCAAAATTGTATGAAGAATCCTTCATGCTAAATACTTTATCTTTCAATGCAATTATATTTTAGAACATTATGGTCACCATGTCCAGGTTTATTCAATAATGTCTGCTCTTTCTATTTGATGACAGCTTCTCTTTAGTTCTTGAAAATATTGATAATGCATCTCTAATATTGTACCTGTGTAAACAGCTAAAATCCTACAGACTTTTTGGAAGATTTTCCTAGTCTGCGAAGCTTATAATATTGTGCTTCTTCCCTTGTAAGGACCATTGTATTTCTTTTTGGGTGTAAATTCAGTTTGTTCAATGTCTCTTCAAAGAAATGTGGTACTGGTGCTGTTATTACTAAGTCTTTTCCAGCATTTAATCCTGGTAATCACTAGCTCTCTTGCATGTAGATGAAGTGGGATTAGTGCTCTTTGCCATGGTCTTATGTTTCCTTTCTCATCCTTTTTCCCATCTCTTTTTACACCTTTTATTTGAAGAAGCTGAAGTAACCTTAATGGTAGTATCTAAAATAGAACCATTTTACATAATAAATTTTGTTTAGAATAGGAATGTGCTAGTACTAATATACAAAACAATTATAGTAATTGCCTGTTTTAAACTGGGGATACTTCTATAAAGTATTAGGAAGAGGATGATTGTTAAACGGTTACCAAAGTTGGTGTGGCTTAAGCTATTTTTAACCCCCAAAAGGCACCACTTATAAGCATGGGACATTTCAATATTACAGATTTCTGACTAATATTGGATATTGGTGCTTCACTTTGATCAGTTCGATAGGCAGAGTTTGTACATGTTGATGTAACAATGTATGATATACAAACTCCACCTATCGAAACATCAAAGTGAAGCGCCAATATCTCATTGGTTAGCGGTATTTCAAAGTTGTAGCCATGATTCAAGGCATAGCACTGTAAAGCAGATTTCATATGAGTGTGAAATGGACTGTACCATGTCAGTGCCGTGTTGTCTATAGAAATGTTCAAAATTCCTGCCATAACAGTGCCATGAGTGTGTGGTGCAGTTTTCACAGTCATACGAAATCTACTCTAAATTAACCCACTTACTTGTGGTTGAGGTTGAAGAGATGAGAATTTGTGATCACCAAGAATAGGACAGTTCAACCCATCAGCCATGTGTACTCGTATTTGTTGTTTATATCCTGTGATTGGTTGAATTTCACACAATGAACATGTCTTTTCATTAACATCCAAAACTGTGAATTTTGTCACGGCATTCTTGAAACCATCTGCCTTAAGCTCCTGGAATCATAAACCCATATCTTAGCATAATTATACACATGCGGCAACCCCCTGGGGTTAGAATATTATAATGTATGCTTCACTGACTGTGATAAAACTCAGAAAAATAGTTGTAAACAGATCGATGATCATATTTATAGCTGAGCTCACTCAGGACAAACGCTCTATGATTATTAGCCACTTTAGAAACGAGTGGAGGACTGGGAACGAGTTTTTAGAATTAATCTAATTAAGAAATGAATCCCATCACAAGAAAGAGCATATCATAAATATTAAGTTTCATGATTTTGACAAAGTTTGGATAAGTATTAAATGATCTGCAGACATTCAAAAACTGTAAAAATTACAAAGAAATGTATGTTTACTAGGGACAGGTGTCCCTAGTAAACATAGTTGTAAACATGGGACAGGTGTCCCTAGTAAACATACATTTCTTTGTAATTTTTGCAATTTTTAAATACCTGCAAATCATTGGATAATAGTCCAAACCCTATCAAAATCCTGAAACTCAATATTTACGATATGCTCTTTCTTGTGATGGGGTTCATTTCTTAATTAGATTAATTCTAAAAACTCGTTCCCAGTCCTCCACTCGTTTCTAAAGTGGCTAATTCTAAGCAGATTAAATCATACAGAAACTGCGGATCTACAATGTTTGTAAGTTTATGAATGTAATTGTCACTCAGAATGATGTTAGAATTATAAAGGCCAGTTTACATGATACAATTTTTGCTTACAACTTGTCGCATGCAACAACCCTACAACTTGCTTACAACTGTTGCATGCAACAAGAACATAAGGTTGTAGGATTTTAAAACATATTTTAAAACCTTACAACAGTCGTAAGCAAGTTGTAGGGTTGTTGCATGCAATGAGTTGTAAGCAAAAAAATGTATTGTGTAAATTGGCCTCAATGTTACTTTATCGAGTGTGAAATAATACTCAGAAAAATTTCAAGCCCTCAGCAGGGTTTGAACCCACAACCTTTGGATTTGCGGTCTGATGAAACTTACATGATAATTCTAACATTTTCTAAGTGACAATTCCATTCGTAAACCCCTGGGGTTGTTTGGCATAGAATAGATACCTGTAAATGTTTTCCAATAAGATCTCTTCTGAGTATTATACGGCTCCATGGACCAACTTTTCCATAACCAACAGGTATACTTATTTTTCCACTTTCAAATTTTGGTACTCCAACAGTGATGGCCCAATATTTCTTGGTTACTTTTCCATCATGAAACATTTCTGATATTCTCTGTGTGGAAGACCTATTTCTATAAATATCATAGAAGTAGTATAGATATTTTTTATCTATGATGTACCTATATACATATATATATATAGCCTCCTTTGCCCAAAAGAAGGAGGACTCCCATATACTTTGGATCAGGATCATCAGAAATTTTCAATAGCCGACTTCTGAGATAAAATCCACTTTCCACATACAAAGTATCAAGATGAGGCTACAGTGCATAAAGCTCAGTCATTAATTTTGTAACAAGACAAACGTTTTAGCACGTAGCCTTGTTCTGAGTCCTTTATATGTGGCAGGTGAAGCATATCTCGCAACTGGACTATTTGACCCTCAAAATGGGTATGGCTCCTTTGCCATTCTTTGTTTTATGCAATAAGTATTCTGAAAGAATACTAGTAGGAATGGGTACTGCTAAATGAAAGCAACTACAATAATGGTATCTCTATTGAGTACTGGACACCTTTGGGACCTTGTCTGGTGTCCACTATGTAGAGGTTCAATTTATAATAAATATATAAAGAGATTTTTGCCAAGACCTGAGCTATTACCCATTTAATAAAGGGTGTCTGCTTAATGAGGGATCTGCTTAATAGAGGTACCACTGTACAATCATGGACACCCTCTATGATAATGGCCTTGCCCTAATGTTTCTTTGTAATAATTATTCTGGATCTTCCCCTTCTCTTCCATCATCCTGCTACCCAAGGAAGCCTTTCACTGGAGCAACATTGAGTGGAGGGGGAGCAGAGGGAGCTAAACACTGGAACAACAGGTAAATGCTCAAATATTAACGGTGTCTAATTAAAAGTAACTTGTCACTAATTATAGATGTTCAGTCTTACCTAGTGAGAAGTAAAATGCCAGTACAATCTCTATGGAGTAAATAATATAGGAGAAGATTGAATTATTTTTAGTAATACAAAACATTTTCCAATGGGGTATTTCCAAAATATTGCTTCAAACATACTTATCAAGACGATGGGCCATCTCAAGCTTAGATCCTAAACCTTTAATAACGGCAAGTTCTTCAAGGTAGTCAGAAATGCTGTGAGGTATTCCTGGGCCACCTATTTTATGAAAGTATACAAAGTAAGCAATAGGAGCTAGATGATGCTGATGATCAGTGATGGTGCTTGGGGTGGGTGGTTGATTGGTGATGGTAATAGTATGTTACAAGACAGTGCATTTACAATCATTGTTTGTGCCCCACTTCAAATTATTTACACTTGATTTTTTTAATCAGTGAAATATAATTTCAACCTACCATGGACAGGAATCCCATAAGGTTTATTCAATGCCACTACATCATCTGTCAAGAAAATCAAAATATTGCCATAAATTATATCAAAATGAATTGCGATCGCGCCATTAACTAATAGTTACACTTACTATTGATAAATAATACATTATTAGCCAAATACTGCGCGTCGATAGCTGCTTTTAGAACGCGTTTTGCAGTTCTTGATCCTACAGCCATTTTGACATGTGCTTCTTCGTTGGGCTTCCTTTGTAAAAGTAAGGCTGGTTCCAGTCCTTCACTACCTAACAGCCGATCAGAATCCAAAATGGCGAAAAGTTTGAGATCTAAAAGAAAACGTAAATTACGAAGAGAAAGAAGAGAAAAGTTGAAACACAAAGAAAAGGCAAGACTGCTTAAGACAGTTGGCACAATTGAAGATGCCGAGATGGCGGTTAATAGCGAAGATAAAGGAGAGAGTATAAATGAAGGCGATGATAAACAACAGCACGTGGACCAGTTGCCTAATACCAGTAATGATACTAGTAGGTTGATAAGTATTTAGGTTTATTATAGTTTATGAGTCTCAAAGGGTTTTTGCAAAGTTACCTGATTTAATATTTGTCTAGTTTCATGGAGTATAAAAACACAGGCTTCCCATAAAAGTATAGAACACAGCCAACACTGTGACAGCATATAATACTGTACTCCAATACCATAACACTCATGGAACCTCCCTTCCTCCAGTAAACAACAAATTAGTGTCAAATCTAGGTAGTTGCCATTGGAAGGTGGTCACTTTTAAAGGTTATACCATAGTGATATTTATAATGGGACACAAAATCTAATTCTTACCAGATGAGAGAGAACTGGATTTTGTGTATTTTGCGTCTCTTGTATCATGTGATCACATAATTGGAGGTTCAAAACAGACAAGAAATTATCAGCTCTAGAGGTGATCACAATTGAAGTTTTCACTGAAGTAAAGCAATTAAAATGTGCTATTTGCATGATGGTAGAGTACATACACTAACAGCATACAGTAGTTTGCACTATTGAGCACAGTGCATCCATCATCTTGCAAATAGTCTAATTGGCACTGGCATAAATAAATGACTCTTTTTACTGAAATTTACTCTTGATTTATTAGATAAAGACACTGACATGGATCAAGGCACCAAGCAACAGAAAAGTGGTATTCCCAGAATAAGAGTAGACAGAAAACAGTTATTAAAGAGACTTGGAAAAAAGAAACACATCAAAAAGAAAAAGAAAATCACAAAATGGTGACTGAAATCTCTTTGGCATTGCTAGCCAATTGTGCTAGCCAATTGAGACATGGATACTTGTAAAACAGATTCAACCAACACAATAAATTGGATTCACAAGTCAACATATCAAGACAAATTCATTACTAGTATAAAAATGCATTTTATTGAATATGTCTTAGCTGTTTGATGCCTTTAATCTTTAATGAATATCCTAATTCAGAATGTTATTCTTCCTACTCAATGTCTGAAATTATTAGCTAATTTCCATTTGATTTATATTCCAATACAATAATTTTGCTCTATCTAGAAAACAGGCATACTAATTAAATAATTCTACAATGCTGTTGAGTTCATTTTCCTGCTTTTTACATTTTATATATTTTAATAATATTACTTGTATTTACACAGATGTCATCTGTTATCAGGCAAGAGTCTCTGTAAAGTATTTATGACCATATACCTAGAAAAGATTATGTAAAGCCTTCTAAACCAAACATACTGACTTTCATGTGCTGCCATGGCTTTCTGAAAATAATATGGAAAAGAAAAATCAATTTCTATAAATCATCTTATAACAATGTTGAACCAACAGTCCTCCAACTTTGAGCTTTGCTCAATGGTCAGACATGGCTTGTATAGTGGCCGGAGTGGCTGTATAGTGCACATCATTTACGGGCCTTCAACCCTAACACATTGAGCCACATCCTTGCAATTCAGATCCCAAAATAATTATTCTTTGAGCCTACCTGAGACATCCTGAAGTCGTGAAAGGTAGATAAGAAGACATATCTAGAGAATATGGAATCAAATTATTGGATGATTAAGGCTATGAAAACAATTTAGCCAAAAGTTCAGCTGCAGGTGCAAGCTGTTGTGTACGGTAGTTTGTTTTGAGCAGTCAAGTCTAGATATCAAGGAAATAGGCAGTGAGCAATTTTAGCGAACTCATCCCAGCATGGCCCCATTAGCACCAATCTTCATCAAACTAACCTCCAACAAAAATTTATTAAAAGAGGAGTCACTCAGGGAAATGGCTAGTTCAACAGAGTTCTGTGACAATAATTACAGCAGTTTAATCACAAAAAATCCATTAGAAACAATCTCCCAGATATCTCATATTTTACAGACAGACTTAACCACTGTTTAGTCTAGATGCAACACAGGACTAAAACAGAGAAACCAAGGGAAATCAGTATTAGTCTGCTCACTGTTGGGGCAGGGTTTATATGTCTTACTATACTAACAATTCAATATGCTTACAGTCATTACTTACTCTGCAAAAATGCTATTTCCAAGGTCTAAAAATGATATATATTTCCTAACAATGTTTGTACTTTCAAGTACGTACACTTGGGTTCCAGTCGGAAGATTTTGAGGTCTTTTCTTGTTATGTATTGTCTTGATTGCATCATATATTGCTATGTGATTTGAATGACCTGACACTCCATAACTATCGAATGTAATAACCTGCAACATTTCAGAGAGTGAGAAACTTCATTCATGCTTGCACTTGATTTCTGAACGACAAAACTGACCAAACAAATGAGGGGAATACCTATCTACTAGTGGGTTTAATATCTTCCCTTTTCAAATCCTGTCATTCTCTCAAGTGAAGCTTGAGAAGAGACATTCAAGTATCTCAAAAATTAAAGGTTCAAAGGTTATATATTTCCACATTGGTTTACATTTATATACAATAATATTATATTTTTACACTAAATTTGTGGAGGTTGCAAGAAGTGAATATACACTCCCATTAACTAAAATAAAAGGAAGTGAATGATACACTCCAATTAAAGTGAATGATACACTCCAGTTAAATTATAAATGGTTTGAAATGAGTGAAAATCAACAGAATAAAGATAAAAAGCTATTCTCAAAGATTCTTTCAAGGAATTTTATCTCAATATAAACATGTTTTTTTCTCTTGTTCTGTATCTTATGCCTTGGTTTCCATGAGTGAAAAGACAGGGTCCCCTATACCCCTTTCCAAAATGAAATAATGTAAAAATATTTGGTCTTTTCACACATTAGGGATAATTAAAAAATCTCTGACGTTCACAGAAATATCAAAAGTTGCTTTCATGTGGACACAAAAAGATTTTAGACCTTAAATCACATTTCAAGTGAAAATAAATCAGCCATTCACATTTCACACAAAAGGTATATGGGACCCTGAAAAGAAGCAGAAGCAACATATATAGTAATAATTCATTTCATTATCTTCTCTCACACCTAGGTGAGAAATGCAACATTGAGTCTGCATATATGTTCCTTCCACCTCCACTTCTCAGGGCTGTCAACTCTTCCAGCTAATCCAGGAATCTCCAGATTTTGGACTGTGTCTCCTAGTCTCAAGATTACAGCCTCAAATCTCCCGGATAACTGCTAGAATCTTAAATTTGAGGCCATTTTTACATTATTTTGAAATATTGTCTTCTGTCCCCCCCCCCCTCCCTCCCCCACTAAGCATGATAATTGAGCATGTATGTTTTGTCTCTCACAGATGCCCACCCTGAAAACTGACTAAGGAAAAAATGGCAATCTCCAGATACAAAAGACTTGGGGGTTGACAGCCCTGACTTCTAGTATCTCTTGTGAAAATCAGGCTTTAGGAGTCCGTTCACAGCATAGTATGGTGGGAATGCACAGGGAGCCCACAGCTACTGGTAGCAACGGGAGATTCAGTTAATTCATTTTTTGGTTTAATTGGATTACATTAGGAGCGGCCGTTTGGTCGCTTGTGCTATGTTACGTTACTTAGTTTCTCGAATTTCAGCGGCTTATTGGATTAGCGTTAAGAGCGGTTAAGAAGCAAAGGAAGAGACAAGGGATGAAGCTAAAATTGGACCCCTCGAACAAAATTGCATAAAAAAATTCATGAAATGTCTTATGAACTTAAAATCTCAAAATTATGATGCTTGAAAAGATTGTCCAACGTTCTGCTTGAGCAGAAAAAATCAGTATGGGCCTTAGCCATAAAAAATTGCTAACGAAATAGAAGTTTGATATCGCTCAGTGTGTACCTCGAGTATGGGGGGACGGAAGTCAAATAAAGTGCTTGTATATATCTGTCTTGTGTTATAAATTTGACAGCTACGTCATTGACAACGATATTTTGACTTCCGTTTTGCATATGGAAAGGTAGGTTTTATGGTCTTCTATACCTCATCATTTGGAATCAATCCCTGTTTCAGCTCAACGATACAAACATTAAAACATTTTAATGTTATTTTCTCGCAGATGCTTTAGTTTTGCAGTAAATAAACAGCGTGCAATCGAATTAACCAGTGAAGGACATAACATATATTTAACTGGTAAAGCGGGAGTCGGAAAAAGCTTTCTCCTCTCTTGCATCTGCAAGGATTTAGTGAGGAACTGAATATTGCGTGGCAGTGACATGCACAACCGGCATCGGATGTAGGAATCTCCCTAGCGAGCTCAATCCATCTACACTCCACTCCTTTGCTGGTATAAAGGATGGTCGTGGGTCCGCTGAATTTCTCATCAATTTGGTCAGGTCAAATAGAGATGCTGTGTATCGATAGCCTTCCGATTTCGTCAGGAGACAAGCGATTCTCCTTATCTGAATAGAAATATCCCTCATATTTGGTTTTCAATTTTTTGACTGTTCCAGGCACTTGGGAATACAAATATTACTCGTAATTACTTGAAATTGAAGACGGTCACTTCCGCCGCTATCAGCCATTTCCGCTTCCGTCCCCCCTTGCTAGAGGCACAGATACTACAGCAAATCTTAAGAGCTTCTTCCCTTGTCCTCTTCTTAGCTACTCTACCGACGTAAACAGCTGAGAGAAAATTCACATTTGAATTCTGACCAATCCGGTAACCGCTCTTAACACTAATCCAATAAGCCGCTGAAATTCGAGAAACTAAGTAACGTAAGCACAAGCGACCAAACGGCCGCTCCTAATGTAATCCAATTAACCAAAAAAGTCTGAATCTCCCGTTGCTACCAGTAGCTGTGGGCTCCCTGTGGGGAATGTCACAATTTCTCTGCTATATACGTGGGTATTTGATAAGGTTTGGTTGGAGATTTGAGGATTTGAACAAATCCCCCATGATCCCTAAGGTTTGATTCATAACATACCACATCAATTTTATGCTTTGTACACTCTTCCTCGATTGAAGTTTTTACAATATCTTGATCCCAGGATACAAGTGGACTGTCTTGAAGCTCACTAGATTAAAACAAATAAAGTCTCAAAAACAAAAACTAGTGGAAAAACTTTTCAATGAATTTCTTTAAGTAATATCTTTTGAATTCAGCAACCTTTTATTTAGGATTGTAACATTTTCAGGGGGAATTCCCAACAAAGAACAGCTTGCAAAAAGTTCTTGTCTCCGTGTCTCACCAAGACCATAGTAATTTCCTACAAAAGAATAAATGATTTAGATATATTTAAATGGCAAAACTGAAAAAAGAAAGACATTAGAGCCAATTAAATACCGTTACACAGGCATAACAAGTGTACTTTGCCACATCGAGAAAGCTGCAAAATTGTAGGAGCGAAAAACATGCATTCATCATCAGGATGAGCAGTCACAAAGAGGATCCTTTTGCCCGTAAAATTATCTAGTTTACGCCTTCTCCAGACATAATACCAAACTACGGCAACACAAAATTGCAACGAAAGTACAACAGAGATCGACACGAACAAATTTGCCGCCATATTCTATATTGCCTGGTTACTAAGGCACGAATTTTTAACGACTGGCGATCGATGAATTAACGATTGAGTGATCTTCAATCGATTTATTTTCGTCTCGTTTTAATTTGGTTATAAAATCAAATTCGTCACAGTTTCGTCACTTGTTGAGTGTCTTTGTGTCGGACGGGACTTGGAGATGTCGGACCAGATGCCGATTGTGTTTCTTCCTTCAGGAATTTCAAGAATAATACCAAGTGGTTTGGATTCTAAAGACGACCACTTAACGGAGCCTTTTTATAATCATGCTTTTTCTATAAACGACAACGGCGCAAGAAGGAAGGACAAGCTGAATGAAAAATCTCTTGATCTAGGAAATGGCGCGCCATCTGATACTGAAATGGCAGACGAATCTGGAGAATTTTTACCAGAAATGTCGATAGATGATGACGATGAAGATGATCATACTAATGATGGTATTAATCATCAAAAGAACAAAGAAACCTCACCAACACCATCCAGTTCTGCAGCAGGTGCAAACCCAAAGACACTCAAAGTTTACCAGTCTCACGTGCGTGTATTCAAAGGTATGCTAAATTAAAGCTATTATAGCATTTAAAAAGCACTTTTTAATGCATGTTTAAATGATTTTTCAAGAGTAACCCTCCACTTCTAGTTAAGGAACTTATCGACGGTAAAAGAGAGATAAATTAATTAACCTTCGCTGCGTTTACTTCGTCAAGTTTTAACGAAGGCTTACAGTGATCGTATAACGTTGTACTGGCATACGTGATAGTAACGGCGCCTTTTTCGGAAAAAAATTAATTTTGAATTTCTATCACATCTAAAATTGGTTATAGTAATGTTATCTTTAAAAAGTAGTTGCTTTTCAAAAGAAAGAATGATAAATTTGCGGCTGCGGCCCTGTTTATGTACCATTTAGTTTATATTATAACACATGGTCGATAATTTTTAAACGCATTCTTCATTTACTGGCCTCTTCAAACAGAAAACATGTTTTATTTCGGTTATATAGTAAAATAATTTCTAGCGTTCCTATATAGGAACATATAACACTTGTATAATACTGAATTAAAGGAATAAAACCACTGCTACAGTAAGGACCAGATTTGATCATTGAGAAATAATTAATAAGGTCAGCCATTTAAGTCCAACGACAGGTTTTTATTTTATTCTTATATTCACCCTAGTGTCCCTTGAAATCCCATTGTACTTACAGTGATTACAAGGAAATTGGCCCCAAATTGCTAAAGTAAAGTATTTAAAGTGTTTTAACACAAAAAGCGAGATAAAGAACGAGGCGAACATGGACCAAATGTATATGTTTTCCGTGAGATGGTAAATTCGTAGGGCCGTATAAATAATAGTGTTATTGCAGGTAGCAGAATGATAAACCTACACCAACGGGTGGTCATTTACTGTTTATAACCCCTTTTTATTCTTATAATAGTGAAACAAAAGAGAATTCTAAACCAGTTTATGCTTATAATTATTAAAGTTTACTCTACCCACCCAGTGTTGAATGGGGAAAACTGGATTTTCACGCTCAGACATTGCTTATAATCTTCGACTTCCTATTCAATTCTGACTTTTTTTCATAAATTTGATTAGTATAATTACAGTACCATTTTTTTCTGCCGGGTATTTTACTGTGGAAACTAGAAAAAATTCGAGCAACTTTTTAGTAAGTTTATTTCTATTTCTGTAAAGACTATTAATAATGACATGTATTTAGTATTGAAAAGATAACGCCTGGCTTTATTTGGCTACTTGATTACTGACCACTGACGTGTAATGCACGCATTCATTGGTTAATTTTTCGCGTGCACGCGTTTGATTGGCTGAAAAACAAAATGCAGGGATCCTGCTTTTTATCCACTGCGTTCAGTAATCAGATGAATAAGAAAGAAAAATGAAGGAAGGAATGAATGGATGAATGAATGGATAAAAGGAAGAAAAAAAGTGAAAGAAAGAAAGAAAGAAAGAAATGAAGGAAGGAAGGAAGGAAGGAAGAAAGAAAGAAAGAAAGAAAGAAAGAAAGAAAGAAACAAAGAAAGAAACAAAGAAAGAAAGAAGGAAAGAAAGAAAGAAAGAAAGAAAGAAAGAAAGAAAGAAAGAAAGAAAGAAAGAAAGAAAAAGAAAGAAAGAAAGAAAGAAAGAAAGAAAGAAAGAAAGAAGGAAAGAAAGGAGGAATGAAAGAAAGAAGGAAGGAAGGAAGCCAGAGGAAGGAAAGGAAGGGAAAGGAAAGGACAAGAGATCTCAAGACAGATCTTCCCTCAAATAACTGTTTATATAACTTCCATCTTCGCTTTCTTTCCAGACTGGCTCAAATCTGAAGGTTTACCCACAGATTTTGAATACTGCAGCGCAGAGGAGCTGAGCTCATGGCTTAAAAAATTCTACAGAGATGGGAAACGCAAAGATGGTCTGCAGTGGAAACCCAGCTCACTAAAAATCTTTCGCTTTGCCATTAACCAACACTTGAATAACGAGCCATTCAATCGCTCCATTAGCATCACACGCGACAAGCAGTTCAAAGAAGCTAACAAGGTCATTTCAGATCGCCATAAAGAACTAATCCAGCTTGGAGAAGACGCCACAGGCAGCAGAGAAAGCAAGGACAATGCAAGACCACTGATGTGCGAAGATGTACGACAGCTCTTTGACCGAGGAGTCATCGGTGTTTCAAGCCCTAAAGCTTTGCATAGATATGTGTTTATGATTCTTGGAATCAACTTTGGTATAACCACGAGACTAGCGTTACACCTGTTGAGACCGTCCATGTTACTCTTCAAAGTAGACGAGAATTCTGGCCTGATGTACGCACAGTATGACCCCAAGAAAGATAAAACAAGTCCTTACAAAGTATCAAACAAACCCAAGAGAAAGCTTTTCGGTGTACCAGGAAACCCAGTGTGTCCCATTACTGCCCTAAAACTTTATATACAAAAGAGGAACCCCGAGTGTACAGAGGCGTTTTTTCACACACCCAACCGACATTTTAAAGAAACAGGAGTGTGGTACACCCCACAAGCTACCGGTAAGAATACTCTTGGACGCCTTATGAAAGACATCGCTGCAGAAGGAAAGCTCTCGTTTCCATATACCAACCACTCCCTACGGTACACCCCAGCGTACATATTCACCCCACCAGACCCTCATCAGTCAGCTACGACGTATGGAATCAGTGGAGACAAAATAGCAGCACTGAATGGAGGAAATCAGAATGACAAGTCTATCCTTAATGATGCAAATTCGTATAACCTTCTTAGTATTAGACCCAAGATGACAAGTATGGAGAATCAGAATAACAGTCCAGTGTCTCAGCCAGGAATTCCGCAGTACAAGACTATTGTTGATCGTCCCAGTTCATCATCATCAGAGAGAATTCCCCTCCTCTATCCCCCTGTATATCGCTGCACAGCTTACCAGCCTTCGTCTGAGAGGCCATCTCAAGGTGCATCAGGGATGTCATCAGAGAGCAGCACAAAAGTCTCGTTTTCACCGAGAATGCTTCAAGAGAGCCGCCCTAAACCCTACTTACACACAACCAAGCCAATAAAAGCCCACAATGTCTTATGTGTACCCCAACAGTGGGAAATTGAAGATATTATGAGAGCTTTTAACTCTGGAGATGCCATTATTCTGTCCAAACAAAGCGTTTTAGAATCCAACAAACAAACCCCAAGAGTTAATGGTGTCAGGACCCAAGCACAGGAAAAACACGAAGACAACAATTCTACCAGGGCTGTAGAAACTCCAGAAATCAAGAAGGAGGATTTGCAGTACGAATTGTCAGCTTCTAGTCTATTGAAGACTGCTTCACAGAAGTTGTCTAGCAACGCACGACCTGGTCGTAAACAGGTAAGAAGTTTAGAACTTTTTCAACTAATTTTACGCAAAGGTTGCGATACCTAACCCAAGCTCTAAGTACCGAACAATGCTATAAACAATGAATAAATATTTAAATTGACACTCCCCTGAAGGGGCTTTTGAATGACAATCACTCCACACTCACTACCACTACATTCGATCAAGAGACTATAATACTAAGAGAGCGAAACTCGGTATTGATGTCTGTACGATGTTTGTGGTGACTAAGGCTATTTTTAGTCATTTCACCATCGCGCGCCAAGGCCCAATAGAATTCAAATGCCGAAAGCAAACGGTCCCGTCCGCGCGCACGTCAAATATCAAATTCTATTGTTTGAGAGCCTTGCGCCCGCGATGGCGAAAGTTACTAAAAATAACCTTATAATCGCCACGAACACCGCAAAGACATCAATACTGAGTTTCGCTCTCTTACTATTATGGTCTCTTGCCAATCGGATTCGATATACCTACATATATCACTCAACTCACATGTTGATTGCTGAGGGAGGAAAAACCGGAGAACCCAGAGAAAATACCCCCGTGGCAAGGGAGAGAACAACACATCAAACACACTCAATTCACGTATGGCAGGAGCCGGGAATTGAACACGGAACACAGCGGTGAAAGGCGAGCGGTCCACCCTTACCACCCTGCTGTGTCTGCGTTTACGTTCATTTGATTAATTCATAAAAACGTGGTTATATGACGTGAATATTACAGTTGAGCAAATAGATATATATAAGAGAAAATAATTATCAAAATATTTTGATTCATGAAATGAAATTAATTTTTATATCGAAATCAAACCCAGGAAGATCGCAACGTACCGACGCTTTACTGAGTGAAACATCGAAACACCGCGACCTCCAGCGTTTGGCCCCTCCATATTTAATGATAAACATTCAATATTCAGCACTACGCGCGCAATTGCATACTTACATCGTGTATCATTGTTGCCCGCAATATAATTGCAGGAGTAGCATACGATTCTAATTCTGATAGTTTGCATATTGCACAGTTACAGGAGTAATATTTAAGCATTAAATATTGGTGTACTTTCAAAAACTTTTTAGCTTGAACCAAAAAGAATTCGTCCAGGAGAGTTTGATGGGGATGATACCTTCCAGGTAAGCCTTGTTTTTTCTTAGGTAAAACAATTTTTAAAAGGCATTTTATCCTATTAGATCAGTTTCTAACTACAGGCTCAGATTTTAGCCGTCTGGGTTTCGAGCGCCCGCGATACTCTCTACCGCGGACCTGGTTTCTAAATGGTACAAATAGAATTTGAGTGTCAATACAGAACAAAATTTTAATTCAAACTTGCCAGATTAACCATTATTAATCGATATTGAAAAACATCTCATCTTAATGGATGAAGCGGGAATAGCCTCGTTCCCGTGCAACATAAAAACGGGGTTATTTTGGTTTCATCCATTCATGTTTTAATGAGGGGTACGTAAGGGTTTGCGATGATGCGATTATGCGTTATTTTTTAATGCGGTTTTGCGGCTATTTGGTATTTTAACCTGCAGGTTTTTTTTACTTCAGATTTTGTACGCGGTTTTCGGTTTTGGGGGATTTTGACGATATTTGTTGCGGTTTTTTTGCCTCAATTTTGTTAGCGGTTTTGCGGTTTTCATACCCCCCTTACGACCCCCCTTTAATGTTGTATTATTGCCTCTCAGGTTGAAGTAGCATATGATGATGCGGTGACCAGCATGCAAGCCAACCTAACGTTAATCACACAGCTACAGAAATCCTATCCACCCACTAAACAAACCATTGACGAACTGGTTAAAATAAGGAGAGCACTGGATCGCCTTCTACAGGAAATATAAATTGATACCATCTTTCTTGTTATTAATGTTGAGAGTTTGAATTTGTGTATATTTTTAACAACTTCCTGTATTGAGGGCGCAGGGTGAATGTCCACGCCCTATAGAACTTTTACTTGTGACTCTGAAAAAACACGTGTCATATAATGCATGTGCCGTATCAATGTTAATTCTTATCCAATTAACGTGAAGACTGCACGACACACGGTGCGAACTTTTTCAAAGTCATGCGAAAACTCCTCTTTGGTCCAGACACACAATACAATATTTCCTGTAACATCGCGCGCAACACAGTTGCACTGTATGTCCGTCTACCTCTGCAATAGAATAGTTTTCCGTAACCACCTCAGTGCTGTAGAGCAAATTTCGTATGACTGTGAAACGGACCGCGCCGTGCCGTGTCCGTGTCGTGTTTTCTGTAAAAACTCGAAATTCCTGCCGTAACCGTGCCGTGACCGTGCAGTGTCGTTTTCACAGTCATACGAAATCTACTCTAATGTCTACAAAAACATTCGAGAAATCTGTCGTAACTGTACCGTGCTGTTTTCCCATACAAAATTGGTTCTATTGTGCGCAGTGAGCACAACATTGAGGGAGTGGACACACGGTGGAGCATTGTGTTGCGCGATGTTGCAGAAAATCATCCGTTTAAGGTTATATTACGCACAGAGTCACAATTGATGTATATTTTTTTGTTCATTAAAGATGTCAAACTTGCTTTGATATGGATACAATTAATTTAATTAATTTACAGTTATAACATCTGCTAGTGAGCAAAAAAGGCGAAGTTTGAAATTGAAAAGAGTTGAAAATGACAATCTCAGTGCTGACTCAACTTTTCAGGGTTCTTTAGTTCTAGCGTTGCTTTATAAAAAAATCCTGAAGTTAGACTGCATACCTACCCCCCTCCCCTGCTCTAGATCTTTGAACAAATCTACGGGTTAATTAAGTTATATGCTGTAAAAACTTTTAAAAACGGAGACTGTGCTCAATGTACGTTTTTTTCAAGATCTATAACTTGCTAAAGTTATGCGAAGTGTTATTCGTCACTCAATATTTCTATATACAGTTTACAATTCACAGCGTAAAAAAAGAAAGTTGAAAAACTTACTATTTAAATGTCGAATCAATGACTTAAAATTATTTCACAAATCTTTATAACACTAATTCTATATGATGAATGACGTCATAATCAATTAATTACTTTATGAGCTTTGCGCGCGGATTTTCCAGTGATTGACGTACGGCAAGTTAGACAAGGAATGCAAGCAGATAGCAACGCCGGCTAACAATGCGTAATGGGATGCGCGCCAAGTTATCCTATTTCAAGAATGCCTATATTGTACGAACTGCCGTATCTCTTCGATACTTCGGGTTAGTAAGTGACTTAATAACAAACATAAGACATGCACGATCCATAATGATTTTGATTTCATTTAGTAGAATCTCGAAAGAATTTTGATAGAAGATTGGAGGTCTGTGACAGTGATCACAAAGGAACAGAACTGTATCGAACGTGCAACCAGATGCATATAAATTTTGCAAGGACTCTTGAAATACACGCTTTTATTTACTTTAAATATTACTTTATATCTCAATTACAGATTCTAATTGTTCGAAAATCATTTATTTTCCTAAATAAGAAAGAATTTTGTAAGAGTTGTTTGTCACCTCGGGCATTAGAGCCTGGTAAAACTGACTTTCGGTGGTTGGAACAATTTTCCTTGGACGATAAACTCTGAAGCGAGCACTGAGCCAATGAAATTTGTGCCTGCAGGATCACGTAGGAAAAACATTGGAAAGTTAGATGATACACAGTTTAAAAAGATACAGGCACAATATTGGAGTAAACTTATTGAGGAGAGAAAGAAAATCGCTTTGAACAGAAGAAAGTTTCAAGGTCAGTGCATGATTTCATTCCTACGATTTTCACCATGCAGCGCAGGTGAAAGACAGGGACATGACCGATTGTAAATTATTTTTTAGAAATGGGCGAAAAGGACTTCCAGACTTTGACTGACGAGTTTCCAAGATTTGACATGGCAGACATTTTAGATTTAAGATTACAGTTTCAAAGTTTTGACATCAACCAGGATGGAATCATTGATTTCAACGAACTGTAAGTACTAGTGCATGGTGGATTCGTTTCCACGTCTCCGAGATTCATACACCTATTTAAATAAACTGTTGTTGCGGTATGAAGCCTACGCGACACACCCGAAAAGAAGTATGAGTAAAAGTTAAAAGAATAAAACCTCATGAACATACCGGCACGTCAATTCAAATTCAGCTCGATCTCTTGAACTTCAAGAAGAGCTTCACTTGTTGATGCTAAAATCAAAACCCAAGCCGACAAGAGAGTGCTACTACCCATGCTACTTTTCGATCTAGTTAATTGCGTAGGCTTGTGACCTCTTGTACGACAACCTTTTTTGAAGTAATAGGTATCAGATATACGCGACGCGGAACAACAAACTGGGATTTGTAAACAGATCAATTATCTTTTGTTTTGATTGTCTGTGAAAGCCCCTGCATGCAACATTTATCGTACCTGAAATTTTAATTGACTAAAAAACCTTTCTCACGGTGAAACGTTTTTTGCAACCTCGTGACAGCACACCTGCAGTTTATGTTCTCGAAGTAGTGGAGACGAATTCTACTTCTGCGCGTAACTGAATTGCATCATACAGCAAATATATAAGGAAATATTGTTTGTCAATTAAAATTTCAGGTACTTAATGTTGCAGGGGCTGCAATAGATAATCAAAACCAAAGATGATTCGTTTTATTTCATTTTTTAAGTTAATCAGTTCAAACGATAACCATAGTACTTAAGATTATATAGCTTTGTACATAGCACTGATCAGATGAAAAGAAGAGCGAAGATTACGTGTAGGAGAGGAATAAATAGTTTGATATTATTATTATTAGAGTACAAACACTAAAAGTGTGCAATACTTTGCACTATTTAGTACTAAATAGCACTAATTAAACACTACAAAACAAAAGAATTTGCATGATTTAGCACTATTTAGTACTATTTATGTTGCACACTTTTAGTATTTGTACTCTATTATTATTATTATTATTATTATAAATAGTTTGATATTATTGATATTATCATTATTTTATAGGATTAGGATTAAAGTTAGGGTTGTAATATTGTAAAGCGCCATTCAGCTGCCGGAAATAGCGCTATATAAATATTTATTTGTTTATTATCATTATTATTATTTATTATTTGGTGATAAATGGTATTTTTGTTGTTGTTGGTTGATATCCCAGAATGCAAGTCCTTGACGATCTAGGAGACAATTCTGATGTCGCAACACGAGAACAATACTTCAACCAAATTGACGCCGATGCATCTGGAGCCATTGATTTCGAAGAGTTCTTGGCGGTAGGCTTTACACCTTTTTTCATTGACAGGGGCGGATCCAGGATTATCTTCAGGAGGGGGTGTACTGTCTTCAGGAGGGGGTGCACCATCATATAAATTGGAAACTACCGAGAGCGTATTTTGGAAAAATATTGAGAAAAAAGGACTTAAAGTCGTCTCAGGAGGGGCTGCGCACCCCCTGCATCCCTCCCCTAGATCCACCCCTGATTCAGCCTTATCTCAGTTAATTTTCGGTTGCACGAACGGTAGGTATGGCTATATCCGTTGGATAAAGCTTTGTCTACAGGATAAAAAATGATTGCGATTTCCAGTTATTTAAATTCATTTGAATTTAATCGCGGGTAGCGCTATATATCCACGCCGTTCGTGCAACCGGGACCATATCTTTGAAGACTCACTTTTCCTATGAATTTGTTTTAGTTAATTCACAAACTCAGAAGTGAAGCAGATGACGAGTTGGGTCAGCTTGGAAGTTTATGCAAGCGAGGAACGGACAATATTCAACGAGTCAGAAAACTTAGCATTGCACAGCAAATGCAAACAGGACTATTTTGAGCGATTGTTAACAAAGATTTAAAACAAAACTCTCATTCTTCAACACGGCCGTTATTGATAAAAAACACTTTGGTTTATGTCTTGGGACTCTTAAAAGGTCGTGATTGAATTTGTCTTTAAAATAAACTACGTACAAAACCTGCAGCACCGAGAATAAAGGGGAATAGAGTGGGAAGCTAGGAGGATGGGAACTGTTGGGAGATTGAAAGAATCGGTTATTCCTGTTTACCCGTGAAACACGAGTTAGTGGACCTTACTCAGATTGTTTTCTGTTTTTCCTTCTGATAATAAACTTTAAATACTTGTAAGTTGTTCATTTGACGGTCAAATTTTTCCACCTCTTTTCTTCTATACATTCAGGGCCGGCTTACATGAAGGTAGGGTAACGCTAGCACTTTTGCTGACTTTCGTTTCCTTATCCTAACTGGGAAAACTAAAAGCCAAAGTTCAACCCTTCTGCTTGCGTTACGTGCCCTAGCCCGGTAAAGAGTCGAGAAGAACCTGTTCTCTATATCTGAAACGTGCTGTACTTTCCATACTTGTCCAATATCGCGTCCTCAGAGATGAAATGCTGTTTCCTCCGCCGTCTAGGTTGCTGCGCGCAGCTTAAGGTTTGAAAGGGTTTTCGTAAATACATGTACCTATACGTAGAAAATGTGCCAGATCACATTAGTTGAAAATCTCATTTTGATGTGATATTGTTTTTGAATTATTACATTTGCCGTTGTCATGGCAACAGACGACCGGCAAATAGACATAGACATAGATTTTATTAGGCACCTGAATGACATTTTTAGTTACAATTAAGAAGTTAAAACTTGTATAAAGGTGCCAGCTATCTACAATAACCTTAAATGGCTCTAATGGCCCTAATGTTCTTATATAAAAAATCATATCTCAATTTCTGTTCGGTGAAAGTTTTTTTAAACTTGCATATGTTGAGTTCCCCACTTGATCTTTCGTCTGAGAAAAAAATTAAAAAATCTGTAAAATATCGCAAAAACCTATTATCCGGGCGCGGGCGCTCAACATAACCATTTCGAGCCTCCTTAAACAACGGGGCGTTGACTGACTAAGAAACATTATTTTCGATAACTTTAAGTAGTTAATTTACCTTAATTTCATAATGTGTTTTATAGATTGTTTTATTGGTTTTTAGATTTTCAGATGACGAACCACTTTGTGTGTGCACTGATAATAAATCTTTATTATTATTTATTATTTTTTATTACAAATTAAATCCATTTTAGGCGGGCTTTTAAGTGACTTCAACCAATGCATGCATAACTTCGTTTAACATCATAGGTGAACTATCATAAATTGTACTTTACTTTTTCTTTGTCTGCATAGAGCAGGTTTCCGGTAGAGCAGGTTTCAGCGAGTGTGAAACGGACCACGCCGTGCCGTGCCGTGTCAGCGCCGTGATGTCTATAGAGTCGTTTTCGTATGAGTGGGAAACTTACCGTACCGTATCGTAACTGTACCAGTATCATAGTTTCTATAAAAACACTCAAAATTCCTGCTGTAACCGTATCGTATCGTAACCGTACAGTGTTCCCGCTCATACGAAAACCATGCGTGTTGTATGGTTATTTTGTGAAATAAAAATACAATAAGCACGATAGAAATAGCGGCTTTTCTATATATAACAATTTTCGAATTGCGATGGATATTATACATTACTACTTAACTTAGTACAGTATTTCAAAGAGTATATTTCTGAAATATATTTTTTCTTCGAAATATTTCAAAATAGCCGCGGCTATTTTGGACTCCGCTGATTCGAATTGCCAAATGAATACAAAAATGGTCGAAATAGCGGTGACTCGACATATTATTAAACAAATAAATGATTCGAGGCAAATGGACTTGGTTTAGAAATTAAGTAGTGATTTTCAAATAATCGAGCTGAAAAATCAAGGGATTGTATTGAATAAACAACAACAACAACAAAACCATGCTATCACCACCATGGCATCCTAAATCGAATTCGACAATATACTCCTCGAGTTGTGTGTAAGAATCTTCGATTCTTGTATAATTTTTCTATTGCTGAACTATTTCTAAGATACCCACTATGCTAGTCTGACTAGTTATTCATGTTTTATATAATAGTTACTATATTACGCGAGTGCTGATTGGTTGAAATATTTCGATGAACATTATATAAAACAAATAGATTGCATTTTTTCCGTGGGTCTGTACTCTAATAGATGCACAGATGACGTCAAGATGTGATGGAAACAACAGTCACGCCAATCGACTCTTTTTTTCGTTCTCACTACATTTTGACGTCATCTATGCATCTATTAGAGTTTATTATATACCCTTGTCGATACGCGCGCTCTGATTGGCTAAAAGCTGTGCTTTATCAGAGAACGGAGCACAGCTCTGATGTCAGCAGCGCGAGCTCGACCGCGCGCGCACCTTTTGAATTTTTGTATGGAGAAAATCGAACCTTTTTCCCTTGAATATTTACTTCAAAATATATAATAAAACAAATAGAACATCTTTTTCTACGGCTCGTGCTCTCCTTACACTTCTTTCGTGCTTTCGTCACTTCCTGCGTGCTGTATTACTGAACGGAGTACGGAAAAAGCTGTTCTATTTGTTAAACAAACGCACGGAAAAATGGAATCTATTTGTTAAATTAATAATGAACAAACGTTTCCCATTCAATTTTCATCATCCCATGAAACAACAACAGGTGAGAAATCAAATTTATCGGGATGTCCTAAAGGTCTTTTCCATTCGGTTTTACTCCACTGGAAAACAGGGTTGCTGGAGGTGGGTTGGGCCACTCACAGCGTGGCACTGGAATGTCTTGAATAACTCCGACGAAGTGATCTGTCAGAACAATGATAACGAAGTTAACTTTAAACGTGTAGCTTTAAGGTGGCCCGTACCTATTGATTTGTTTGTCGGGCATGAATTTCAATCGCGGCAAACAGGCAAAAAACGTGATTTTAGCTGTTGTTTAGCTGTTGGGGATGATGCTGACCACAAGAGGGCTATTTATACGAACAAAACTAATATACGACCTTCCCGTTTAAACGTCACTTTTGGTCAAATTTTACCTAAGACGCGACTTCTCAAGAAACAGAATTTTGAGCTGTTTCTGTTTTGACGCTAAGATCAATTTGCGGGATTTTTGCCCGTCAATCGACGACAACAACAAGCAGCATAGATTCAATACCAAATCTGTGAGGAAATACCATCTGTGTTGCCTGAGCTAAGCTCTTGCCACTGTAAATCCAAGGCTTAGGGAATATTCATTCAATCTTTAGAGTCAATGAGTATATGTAATAAATTACCTTGCAGTCTGTGCCACCATGCATACGATGGCCTAGAGCGGGGATGGGGTACTTCCCTTCGGCAGGGTTAAGGTCACTGCGAGCAGAAATACCATTTTCAGCACTGTAGGGAGGTGTACAGTTACACTTAGATAATGGGTCATTCTTGTAGTCGTTGTATCTATGGAATAAGACATATTTAGATTAATGCATTGCATGTAATTTATCAGGGGACGATTAAGGGGAATGGTCCCTTTTCTTCTTGACATTTTTCCAATATTTTTCTAAAATCCTCTTTCCCACAACAGGGTTAGGGAGTGCAATGCGGAGAGATGGCCCCTACCATTTAGGAACTGGTCATTATTTTCAGGGGGGCTGGTGCAAATGAAAAAGGTAACTGCTCAATTTTTGATGCCCCCCCTTTCTACATACATACACACATAACATTCTTACAGAGTGAGCGTAAAAATCTGTGCCCCCTCTATTTGAACCAGCCCCCCTCCCCCCCTCCTTCCCCCATGTAAATAATGTCCGGTCCCTTAAGAAGACTTGAAGATCCGGTCATTTAGAGATGAAATTACAATTTTTCGCAAAATTACAATATGCAACAACCTTGCATATTGTTCTGTCCAGGAATCGGAAGTTAACCAACTGAGTTGGGGTCAGTAAATAACTGAGTCTTAATCAATATGTTAATGCTTGTCAACTACGTTAGTGAAACAGCCATAAAATGATCCTCATATACTGTACCTCATCAGTTGCATCATTGTTTCAATATCAACAACTTTGTGTTGGTCTCTACGGAAAATCTGTGCTCTTGGAGCTAAATTGTAGTCAAAGAAATTACCATAAATTTGACGATTTTTTTCACAACCACTTGTATTGTAGATTGTAGGGAAATACCTATAAACAAACAAACAAAATTGTTCAGTAATACCCCTACTGGTATACCATCCCTACAGGTAAAAAGTTATCCTAAAAAACTTGCTTCAAATATAATTTAATTGTCCACTTTTTCATTTCAGTTTTCTCACTTTTTATCAGAGGAAAAATAAGTCGTTTTAATTATCATCATCATCATCATCATCACTTTATTAACCACAGAATTCAGAAAGTTTAAACTTATTTACACTGAAGCTGTCTTTCAGACTGATAGCTGTAATTAACCTTTAGCAAATGCTATTGCAAACCACAATAAGTAACAACTCTTCCCTTCCCCACTTCAAAAAAGAAATACTTGCCGCAGGTTTAAGAACAATCTTTTTTCACATTTAATCATTATAATATAAAAGACTTACGGGATATTGTAACTTGCCCAATAACGCTCTTGTTCTAAATGAACACTCATATCTGCTGACTCCGTCATACCAGGAATTTGCTCCAAAATTGAAAGTGTCCCTGGCTTTATTGGTTTTCCAGGAACAAAGAGTTTGTAATCCAGAACCATCCACTGCAATAAACAATGCACTCATCAATACAGCAGTATAACAATTCTGCTAACC
The DNA here is from genome assembly GCA_029948255.1 of Telmatactis stephensoni. Classification (NCBI taxonomy): domain Eukaryota; kingdom Metazoa; phylum Cnidaria; class Anthozoa; order Actiniaria; family Isophelliidae; genus Telmatactis; species Telmatactis stephensoni. The sequence continues at coordinate 148,090 of JALIZF010001389.1, read as the reverse complement.
AATTCTGGCTCCTTTGCTGGAGCATCGGGGTGCATGATATGTGTATGCTTGTATGTGTAGCCCAAATTCCCAAATGGACCACTAGAAAAAGGTCAGCTTCTTTCTCTAGCTCAGGGTAGTAACGAGGTATATAGTTTTTGCAGTGATCCCGATCCCAGGGCTTAAAATCTGATCCTTGATCCCCAAAATAAGGGCAATTTTGATCCCTGATCCCGTCTTAAAAAAGTTATCCCTGAAAAACGTTTGTGATCCCGATTCCAAAGACAGTGATCCTGATCCCAAGGCTAAAAATCTGATCCCTGAGCCCAGAAAATAACGCTGATGTGATCCCTGAGCCCAAAAATAATGCTGATCCCTGATCCCATATACCTCGTTACTACCCTGCTAGCTGGTTGGATAAAGCTCTTATTTTTGTATGTTTGTATATATATAGTTGAAATTCCCAAATGGAACATTGCGAAAAGGTTAGCTTCCTTCTTCGGCTTATTGGGTAAAGCTACAATCTCTTTAAAAGACACTAACCAACACTTGGGGACAACATGACAAGACATAACATTCATTCCTTGTTGACTTAGTTTGCCTCAACCACAAGTCAGACACTGGGCAAATTGATCAGCTGTGAAGACAGCTTTGGTCATCTTGAACAATCCATTACTAGCTTTAGATAATCTGATAATAAATAACTGTAGTCTCTAAATATTGCCCTGATTTCACAGCAAAATATCCTCTGTTGAAAATCTTAATGAATCCTCTGTCAATGTTTTATATTAAATATAATCATGACCATCATCAATATCATCATCATCATCAACATCATCATCATTAGGATTGGTAATAATGAATATGAAACAATGTATCTCACCTGATTATTGTAACTTGATTAGAATCCAAATCAAAAATTTTCAAAAGGATAGAAAAACACAGAAATAGTTAGCCATAATAATGAACAAGTCAACTGCTTATGTGTACATGTAGTTTCGATTTACATTGTACAACTATCTGTTGCATCATTCCTTCTGGATGACAGGCAATGGACTGATGCTCCTCTTACAACAAGACTCTTTAAATTGTATATCTTCTCTGAGACTCACTTCTCACAATAATTGCATGTAAATACTATATGAATTGTACAGTCTATAGCTAACCTGTATTAAACAGTCACTCTCAGCTGGGAGTGACCATACAGGTGAAAATGATAAGTGACAATTTAGAGGGTAACAGCTAGGACCATTATAAACAGGTTTGCCTGTATTTATACAGGAGTTTCTCTTCCCCATGGGATCAAACAGTGGTGTAGCAAGGGGGCACCAGGGGAGGGGGGTGTGATTGTCCCCCTAAAATTTTGGACTTGAGTCTGCATCTGAAGGATGATGTCAATGATATCACTTTAAACTTCTACTTTTAATTTAATTCACAATATTCAAATGCTATCTCTCAAGTATACTCCGCACTTGGACGAAGTTTGTTTTTGTCTCTCAGTGCTGGACAAATTCTCACATGCTTTTGTCCCAAACCCCATTCTTTCTGGAGAAATTAGGAAAATAGCATATTTGGGAGGAACTGGACCTTGAAATTTAACCATTCAAATGACTGCACCCCTTTTGCTCAGGCTTCACTATGTCCCTGGGTTCAAAGTTATACAATAACTCAGACACCTTATTCCAAAATGGCGATGGTGGTGACAATCAGTAGAGCAAAACAACCAAAACATCGAATATCAAGGCTTATTTTTATATAGGGTAAAGAAAAAGTATACCGGCAAGACAAAATTAGCAACAGATTTCCTACAGATAAACTTTAACATGAATTGTGGACCTCGATGCCTCGCTTTCATGCTCTCTGCTGTCACTAGTGTCTGCCATTTTGGAATTAGGTGTATATACATACAAATTTTAGAGAAAGTCAGTTGACATACATTAAGTTGACATACAAACAAGATAATGCAGTGCTATACAAACTTACGTTCCACTGTTAAACTTTGAGAATATGTAGGTCCATTCTCCAGATGTCTTTGCTAGTCTGTTGGCAACCATAACTCTGATCCATTCAAATACAATACCCTCTGGAGTAACATACTTCCATAAATCATTATTTGAATTCCCTATTGTTGTTTCTTGGGAAACCTGATGGCATCAATTAAATAAAACCATTTATTACGTACCCTAATGTCGATATGCACGCTCTGATTGGCTGAAAGCTGTGCTTTATCAGAGAACGGAGCACAGTTCTGATGTCAGCAGCCAGAGCTCGATAACATGTGCACATTTTTGAATTTTTGAACTTTTTTCCTTGAATATTTACTTCAAAATACATAATAAAACAAATAGAACATCTTTTTTCTGTGCTTTTTACAGCACTTAGGAAGTGCTGAAAGCACTCAAGAAGTATGGAGAGCACTGCCTATGGCTTGTGCTTTCCTTACACTTCTTTCATGTTCTTGTCACTTCCTGCATGCTGTATTACTGAATGGAGCATGGAAAAAGCTGAACATTCTATTTGTTAAATTGAAGACCTTAAATTCACACTCTAACTCATGCCTTACATATTATAATGATAATTTTATAGGATTAGCTGGCAACGTGTCCTCAGGGAACCATGGTGAAAGGGGAAGGGAGGGGAGGGGAAAAGGACCCCATACACTGAATACCATTATTTATGGTTGCATATACTGACATGCAATCCATGTACTTTACATTATACTGTGCTATGCTAATGCATGTACTAATTAGCATTTGAGCCAAAAGGTAAAATTATATTATTGAGAAATCAAACTGCAGTTAATTGGCATCTTTTGTGTGTCTCAAGAGGTTGCCATCGTCCTTGGGACCCAGGGACAAAGGGGAGGGGGAGAGGGTAAAATGGGAAAGGGTAAAATGCACCTTAGGATGCCCTAAGGTGCATTCATGGTATATATACAGAAAAATTTAACTGCAACATATGTACTCTATAGTTTACTGTTACACTTACCATGCCACTACTGAGCATATAGAAGTCGTCTCCACTCAATAAATTACCAGGTGATGATGAAAAACTTTGTTGATAACCAGGAATTAGAACTAATGGCAACAATCAAAACAACTAATATTTACTATATAAATTCTAATATATAATAACAGCTATAGGTTTATCCTCATTCAGCAAGGGATGAACAGAAACTTGTGACATTGTAAAAACAGGAGACCACTTACTGATGTTTCAAGTCTTAGCCATTTTACTCTGGCTTGAACCATCAGTAAGTTGTATCTCCTTTTTCTACGTTGTTCCAAGATTCCATTCATCCCTTGCTATATTTTTATACACCCACACAGCCCAAAATAGTTCACTCGCTAGTCTCCTGAAGTTTAACACTGTCAAACCTCCACTTGTGACCACCTCTTGTAAGTGGCCACCTCCATGAATTGACCATTCTTCAAAAATAAAAAAGGTTTCCCATACAAATAACTTTTAGCCTTTACCTCTTCATGGTAAAATATGCATGGCTTTTACGTGGAGAATTGAGCATTAACTCTGCAGAATTAATTTTCTGCAATTAACACCACAGACTTAAAATTTAGACCCCCTACGGTGTTTATTCTCATAGATGACATTTTTGGCATTTTTGGGTGGTTGCTTATGGAAGGGTTTGACTGTAGTTGATGATAACTTTCACACTAGTAACATATTTTACAAAGCAGTGACATGTACCCTTCAGCAATTATGCATATTGTTTTACTGATTTTCATGTTGGTGTTAAGGTGTGGTAATATGGGCAACAAAATTATGCAAAATAGCTGTGTTGCAAGTTGCAGAGCAAATGTTGCTTGTATTACGATCCTCATGCACACAACAATTAATTTTCTTTGTTGCAAAAAGCAGAAAGTGTATCTACTTTGTGCAACAGAGAAAATATGCTACACGCAGGGTAGTAATCCAATCATTACAACATGTTGTGCCACTCAACATTGAGAGAGGGGGAAAGGGGGAGTCTAAAAATGGGGTGGGCAATTACAACCAGAACGGGGGCAGTGTCTCAACAACATTTGCACACTGTTGTAGATCCCAAGCCTCAACCGTGCCAATGGTTTCAGTGTTTACACAGGTCCAAACAAAGTTTGAACTGTGCAGGCCCAACAGTGAGACCTATTTTTTTAAGGTCCTGAACTTGCACACTTTGCTTGGCTCAGATCAGCACAGTTCGGCAGGTCCAGTGTGAACATGAGGCCAAACTGTAGTCCTGGTTTAATTTGTAAACAGCCCCAAACTTGAATGGCCCCGTGTGAATGGGGTTAACTCACCTTTCTCAGATGTGTATTTATAAGGCAAATCATACAACTTGAATATCCTTAGCATATCAATATAGGTAGTCCAAGTCACATGTGAAATAAACATTTCCTTGTTTTCTGGAAGGAGTTTAATCAATGCAGAGCAAGATCCAGAACCTTTGACATGACTTGGATTTTTCCTTTTTAGTACCATTTCCAGATCTTCAACATCACCGGCTATTTGAAATGCTCTAAATATAACATAGAATAAATCCCATTCTTAACACTTATGATTAATAAATTAGGGCTGTTAAAAATATATTTTATTTAAAAGCATATGAATGGAATTGTCACTTGGAAAGATGTCAGAAATATTAGACAAAGTGTATAATTATATGCGTCATCAAGTTTGAGATTTACTTGGAAAAAAAACAAGTCTAGTATATTTATCAATTAGACAACCGAAAGCCATTCACCCATGGTGTTATAGACGCACAAGAGAAAATATAAAGAATGATTAACAAACGTAAGAGTGGCACGAGGCGTAGCCAAGTGCGTCTCTAGTTTGTTAAGAGTTCTTTATATTGATAAGATTGTAGCTATGTTATAAACAACAATATTAAGCTTTCTATGTTTGAACAGCATGTGACTAAAAACATTAGCCAACTCTCCTTGGAAAAGAGTTTCTCTTCAATAATTTGGATAAACATTTGTCCAACTTGCTTTTGATCAACTGGCAAATATACACTCAGTCCATCTGTAAAGAGGCATCAGGATTGTCCAAAATGTTGACCAAATTACAACCAGCAAGACTACAAGACCACTCTATTTATTCAAATCCGTTTTAACTCAAAGATTTAAATTACCATCTCAATCTGACCTATTGATTGAAATCACCTGGTTTCCATCATGTCTGACATAATATTTATGATTGGCGTCTCATAGCTCTCAACCAATAGGAATTTTTCATTTGTAGCTGAACGAAAATTTCAAAAACCTTGGGGGTTTGTCGCAGGCCCTTCCTCCCCTCCTCTCCTCATTCCCCCTCCCTTCCTCTCACCAGTCCCTTCCCCTCCCCTTTCCCCCTCCCCTCCCCCTCCCTTTCCCCACAGGGCCACTATGCAGGATAACAAACTCATGCCAGTTTGTGCACATATGATCCAATACCTGAGCTGGGACTTGAACCTGGACTACTAGTGACTAGTGAATGGCCAGTACTACTCTCACCACTAGCCAGGCCAATCATGCCACCCATGTCATCTGCAAACACTGTTCATCACAAGTGATCTGAGTATAAATACAAACTTACAACTTGCTTGCCACAGGAGCTCTGGGAGCATCTCACTGTCTCAGGGCTCAGATTTTTTCCAAGTATTATAGTTTCACACTTGATGACGTCACATACACACATTTCTAAATTTTATATAGCTTATATTCTATTGCTAATAACTATTGATCAACAGATAACTTACATGAAACCCCAGTCAGGTATTGTTGGCACAGATGAATTTAAGTAATACCCTTCTTTAAGACCATCTAACTGGGAGAAAATCAGGTCTACCTGTAAATTAAAAAAGACAAACAAACAATTAAAACATATTAATTAAAATCCTTAAGATAAATCCAATTTTTGACTTTCACCTATGTCATCAAAAAATATCCAGGATCCTGAGTGAAATCAAGTGTCATTCACTCAAAAGAGCACACAAAACTATGTATACTAACTCTGCAAAATTTTGAATGGAAGCGAGTTTTTGTTGCCAAGATACTACCATTTTAACTGCATGTTCATTCTTTAGTAAGAAATGTATGGCACTTTGTGATTGGTGTCACTCTACGAGCCACCAAAATATCAGCAGATTTCACATCCCCGAGTAAATTCAATGTATATTTTTGTAAAGAACAAGTAAAGCTCCATATGTGCAAGAAGTTTTCAGTCCCAAAGAGAAATTTTTGCAAAGATATTAACAATTTCCCAAACTCATTCTTTAGTAAGAAATGTATGTTGTCGCTATGCTGGTGTCGCTCTGAGCAACACCAACATGGTGGACAAAATACGAATTGGCCAAATCATATAAAAATAACAGTTATAACTCCTTGACTGCCAGCACATTTTATATACCCTGTGCCAGGAGGACTGCAAACTAGTTCCCAGTAATCTTCAGTCATTATACATTTGATATGCCAAAGGAAGTTGTAATCCATGTGCCAGCATTTACATACATTATATTTTTTACTAACCCTTGACGTACTTAGTACGTCAGTATGGCATATAAGATGTAAACTTCATGAAATACTGAGTACATCATATAGGCAGTCAAGGGGTTTTAATTGTTTAATTTGATACAGATGTCTTAAAAACAGAAGTGTTATTCAAAGACCAAGCCAAATGTGCGTAGTTTGTAGCAAATTTGTCTGTTTTACATCTGTTGAATATGCATGACAATTATTGTGTGACAGGATTTATACCTCTGATAACTCAAAATCCAAACAACGGAAATAGCTTAAATATTCAGGAACTATATGCACTTCTGTTATGGTTATAAAGAACATACTATAGACCCAACTTTAAGTGATCTATATGAAGCATGCAAGTATTTTGATTCACGTCATGTGAAAGTCAAGAATATACCATAAACAATTAATATATATTCACCCATACCCTGGTCCCAGGGTTTTTCTCTATTATTTCCCCTCACTTTTGTGCCATGAATCAACAAGTGAGATCCAAAGGGGTGAGAAGAGAAATACTGCCTCTTGAATGATCTAGCCACACCAATAGAATCCAACCACAGTCAAATACTGAATGTTTATTCAGAGATTTTTAGCAGCTTGTAGCAATGGTCATATATGGTCTTTCTAGTAATTTAATAATTGGACATTTTGTTTTGATATATTTAAAAATTCAAAGTCATGGTGAAATCTGACCCATAATAGTGGCAATGTAATAGTAGGGTTGACTCATGAGGTGGCCATAAAAAATGGTTATATCCATGCATGGTTACTGATTAGAAACCAAAAGTTATGGTCTAAAGTGAAACATGCTTATACCTGTTGCCAGTAATCATCTGTAGTTGATGAAGCAATCTGCTGTGACATCCACTGCGAATTTTTTGTGACAAACTCCAGAAGTTTTTTACAGAATGTAACTTCATGATCACAGTAGCCAGCAAACTGGTTAACAAATGCCATATGAATAAACTCTGATGTTATGAAGCCTTCTGCCATTCCTGCCGCTCTTGCTTGCACTTTATTGGAATATGATCCATTGGTGTGAACGTCTAAGTATGTCCATCTGAAAATGTTTAAATGCAGAATGAAACGGAGCTAGATTAGTGATGGTGTTATAAGGCGTAGCTTTCAGCCAGCACCTCTATAAGTCGGACAACCCCCTCTTTACTGGACATGGCTTCCTGCCAATCCTCTCAACCTAGCTACATAGTACACCCCCATAAGACGGACAACCCTCTAATACGAATACAGTAATTCTTTGCCTGTATAATCCGTTATTTTTCAAAATAATTTTATTATTAAAAGAACACTATAATTTCATTACGGTGTTGATGGAATTAACGGAATCTGCAGTCTTAAAAATGGCGAAATTTCTGAAACAATTTCAACTTTTCTCTATAAGTTAAAATATATTTCATAAATGTTCTCATCCTAAGGATGTAGCGTCTTACGTTAACGCAAAATAAATCTTGACATTTTGAAATCTCGATCAAAGTTTTTAAACAAGAACAATTTTTTTATCAAGAACTCAGTTCTTACCCAGTTTTTTCGATTTCGTTCGAAAATCTTGCCCATGCAACGTTTGGAGTGACTTTTCCTGAAGCAATCTTCAGAGAATGATCCTCGGATTCTATCACAGACACCACTACACCATTTGTCATGCCATTTGCGTTAGCAAGAATAGCTAACATGAACAACAACAACAAACCCCCCATCTTTCCGTGTTGAACACCAATGAACATGTGACTGTCCAGTGACTATCATCAAACTTTCAAAGATTAGAACCCAGTCCCAACTCGGACCAAATCTTGTGAGATTTCTTTCATTTTTCTGCTTCTTGCTTTCAAATTTTCAGTTTTGAGTTTATTACCATAGATACAAAACTTTGAAATGACTGTGAAGCATAAATGAGCAAAACAGAATGGATTTTCACCCCACGCACAGCTATATACTAGCGCAAATTTCGTATGACTGGGACCGTGATCACCGCACGGTACGGTTAGGGAAGCAGTCAAGACAATGGTCCACAGGGACCCGAGCTTTTAGATTTGGTGGTCTATTCCGAATGCTTTTATAGATCCGTTACGGTACTAACATGGTCACGGTACGGGTACGGTGCGGTAAGTTTCCCATTCTGCTCTGTTTTTGATCTGCTCTGCTCTGTTCTAGAGTTCTGCTGTTTTGATCTGCTCTGCTCTTAGTGCTCTACTCTGTTCTGTCTATTATTCTTTACTTTATATTTCTAGCATCTGCACCGAGGTACGTACGTGCGTAGAAGTCGGCCTCTACCTTTCCCACGGGCCTTTCCCGCTCTTTCCCGCGGGATTTCTATTAAAGTTAATTGAGCATCTAAAAAGTTTCGTCCAATCAGCGAAGCGGAGAAAAAGAGCGCGCGCGCGTTTTCAAATTTCCCTCCGAAAAGAGCGGGAAAACTTTAACGCGCGCGTCGTCGAAAACTAAAAGAGTTTGGGTTTCTGTAACATAGTTTGGATTATTGTTACAATATAATAATGTTTCGTCGATAAATATATACCAACATGAGTCATTACTTCAAAAGAGAAAATGGTGAGTATAATATATTGCTAGAACACGTATGCAATAATGCATTTTTATGAAATGTAAATACATTATTTTTGCCGGCATTTTTGAAGAGCATCAAGGCTGCAGTTCTCCCGTAGTTCCCATTTTCAACACCAAAAAGAGACGAATAAAGCAAGCATTGTATTCCAACCCGAGCTCAAGCCAAGAAAACAATTTTAAGAGTTCGTTTTCAAACACCACGCCCCAGTACAATTCTGGTTTTCGCCCCGAAAAAGTAGCAGAAGCAAGTCAAGAAAGCAGAGCTGCAAAACCATTTGATTTCCCGTCAAGGGGTAAATCGCCATCAGTACCGACACATCGAGCAAACCTTGACAGCCATGAAGGTCCACGTAAAAGACCAATGCAAACTAAAACCGACTCGAAGTCGCTCCAGGCAAAGCCTCAACAAAAATCTCTCCCTTGTATGCCAAAACCAAGGTAATGATATCAAACACTTCAAATTTACTTGTAAACACTGACTGAAAATTGTCGATATGTCTAGAGTATTCTTGTTTATCAAATCATTAGGCCTCAGTTTGGTGTTGGTGGGGTTTCCTTGAAGAACGTAAAGGCTGAACAACAAGGGATTTACCAGATGAAACCTAACTTGAACCAAAATATGCAACACAATGTAAGTCATTCTTATATATTTATATGCTTTTTGAAGCAGTCAATCGCCCTCAGAGCTAGATCTGGAAAGACCATGGGTTAGCGTATACACCCTGGACTGAAGCATCGAGTTTTCAATCTAACTGGGAGAGGTCTCAATAACATGAATTTTGAAACAAGTGCATAGTTTTTGGATGACCTTTAATTGCTTACAAAACTAAGTAACAGCGAGATGAAATGTGTGGTTGATGCCTGACTTTCAACTGTTTTGTAGATCCAATCAACCCCCTCCCCCAACCACTACATTTGCCTTCTCATAAGGAGAGGGTTTTAATTTAAAAGTTGTTTCTTTGTATGCAGTCTTTGTGTGCGTGTAGGTTTTGTTATACCTGTAGTTTGGTCAATACAACAACAAAACCTACATGCAGGTTTTAATTTCTTTAACAAAGAATGCTGGGCATCATGAGAAATCTCCAATTCACTCATGTAAACAAGCCATTTCTTAGAATGTTTAACATCTCACAGACCTTCTGTACCTCTAAGAATTACAGCTCCCATGACGTAGAGCCCATCAAGACAAAAAACAAGGTGGACAACTCTAGAAAGTTTTATACAGCTACAATTAAGACAGTCATGGACTGGGAAGAATTCAGGGAAAAAACAACAGCCATATTTGAAGTTTATGGTAAGGGAAAAATTATGTAGCAATAGTGTTTATTTGTGTTAAAATTAACCTATTGTGATTTGCTATTAGGAGTTTTGGAGTCAGCAGTTTCTACAAATTCCTTGGGAAATGCCAAAAACTTTGTGCTTAAAGATAATTCAAGCAGCATGAGGTAATAGATGTATTTAAAATACACAAATGCACACATCACATACCAGTATTACTATCAACTAAACAATCTCTTGAAAAATTATCCAACTGTGATATCATGGCATCATTCGAATACAGCATGTTGGTGCTTGTAATCAAACCAACATGCTGTATTCAAATGATGCCATGATATCACAATCATGTAGAGCAATATTTGCATGATGGCATCATTGTAATCATGCAAATATTGCCCTACACAATTATTTTGAATTTTGCGGATATAATTGTAACCTATATTCATATTTACAATTTTAATTTCATCTACATTTCAGGTGCACATTCTGGGAGATGGTAATGGAGCATTTATTATTGTCCAGTTATTTTTCAACACAATTAATTGTTTATAGTGATTTTAATGATTTGTTTAAATTTACTTAAGGATCGATCACTACCAAGACTGACTAGAGGCAGAAATTACAGGTAAACCTGTATATACTGCATAGTAGATATTGATATATCAATATCAAAATTTGACTGATTGTTCTTCTAACTGGTATAAAAATCATTGCAGATGTGTTGGGAGTTTAGACAGGAAGACAAAAACTTTCAACTGTGTCATTGTCAGACCTGCCAACTTTGTGGAAGTACGCACTGCTAGTACAAGCACGGCATGTTCCGAAGTAGCTATGCAGTCATATATTACAACATTTAAAGAAGACTAATTTCATCTGGTAATCACAGGTTTTATTAGACAAATGGGCTTACGCATGAAATAATAAGCTCTAATATTTGACAAGTTAGAAGCTTTAACATTGTTTTTGTTTGGTCACATTTGCGCAGGCTTTGAATTTAAATGTTCATACAGGTTTGCTAATTATCATCATCTACTGTACTAGTCTTTTAGCAAGTTAGTAAGCACGTTTTTGAATCTATGTACAACAGAAAAGGATGTATTTTACCAATATTTGACAATGTTATAGCCACAGTAAAATAAATTTGGTTTTCTTGACAATATCATGACAAATTTGTCCTATCCCTGCTTTTATACGTTATTCCTCTGGCTTTGAGTTCTCTGATGACATGTCCTGGAAGTTTTCCAGATACAGATACTGCATAACAACCTTTGACTAAGTTATCTAGACAAACGGAATAAACCGGTTAAATTTTGTCAATGAATGAGCACTTACAACAAGTTTATTGCTAATACTATTTGAAATGAGCACCCAATAAAATTACTCAATAAACTTACCAATTCTTTGCCATCTTGCCACCCAACTATCTTCTGGACCCACCATTGATATTAAACTATAAACAAGAAATCATGAACAGCATTTATAAGATGAACAGCAAGTAGCATAGCAATTAATCAAATGTACCAGAATTTTACAAATGTGATTGGGTGAGCCAGTCATCAATACTTTTTAAATCACAAATGGATGTTATAATCAAATAAATAAATACAAATAAATAAATTTTAAGATTTATATACCGCAAATATCTATATGTATATAATCAAATGCAGTTGAAATGAAATGAAATGAAATGAAGTATAATCAAACATAAATGGATTAAGAACCCCAACTGGCAATGAGGCAAATCAGTTGGCTATGTTACAAGCATGGCCAAGAAACTGAATTTGAACTAATCGAAATCAGAACAAATTCAGTCTCAGCCAGAGTGGGAATCGAACCTGGGACCGCCAGATTGCGAGACCAACGCTCTGACCACTCAGCTATGCTACCTCCTAATCACATGATCATTTATTAATAGTCTCCTTCACAGTTCTCTGCACCATCTTGAAAGGTAGCCATGCCTTTGCATCAAAGTGAGACGAACGGTGAGCTTACAATGATAGAGACCTGTGAATAATTGTCCTATCCTAGGTGTTAAAAAAGGTATCATTGCATGCTCACCATTTGTCTCACTTCGATGCAAAGGCATGGCTACCTTTCAATATGATGCAGGGAACTGTGAAGGGGACTATTGTAGAGTTTCAAACAACACTGACCACCATATTTGTACTTTGAAGCAGATGATGACCAAAAGAATATCAACTAAAGAATATCATTTTGAATACTTGTCATTCAACTGATGAAAATTCCAGTGAGATTAAGAAAGACATCAGATGAAACCCAGAAATACAACGATCATGGAAATGACTTTACAGTATCAGTATTTCATGTTTTTCAAAAGAAAACTTATTTTATTTTATTTTTATTTAAAAATAAAAATTAAAGAACAAGAAATGAAGCATCGTAACCCTCATCACAGAGTCATTTATCCTTAAAAGTCTTGTTATTTCAATTATGATGTTCATTTGTGAATAGACATGAAAATAATTCAGCAAATCAAAAATGTAAGTTAAGGTGCGGTAATACGAGCAACAAAATCACTCAACTTGTCTCGCAACATTGCTGCGAAACAAGTTGAAGAGCGATGCTGCGCGTTTTTTCCACCCGAGAACAAACTTGTCTCGCAACAAAATTATTTGTTGCAGGTTGAGAAATTTTGTTGCAGAAAGTAGAAGGTCGTTCTACTTCTTGCAACAAAATTTTAAAATGTTGCTCGTATTACCACCTCGACTCAACTCGTGTTGCAGCAAATGATTTTAGGGGCCAATGAGAATACAGGATTCTCTCAACCTGCAACAAATAATTTTGTTGCGAGACAAGTTTGTTCTCGGGTGGAAAAACGCGCAGCATCGCTCTTCAACTCGTTTCGCAGCAATGTTGCGAGACAAGTTGAGTGATTTTGTTGCTCGTATTACCATACCTTTACAATGTCTGGTTTTGTCTTGTACTTTTCTTCCTACATACTTACCCATCAAAATTTGGACTTGTGCAGGCTAAAATATTCTCTTTGTTGTTTTTAAGTCTTAAATACCTCTCACAGTTATCACATCCAGAATATTCGAACTGTTCTAAAGTCTGTAACAAACATTGTTATAAGTCATGTTACTGTCAAGTTACATGGCTGAATCACAGGCGGACCATCCTCTCAGTTTGTGGTTTGGGCTTCCTGTGTCAGGGTCGAATGGCCGTTGGTTTCAAACAAGCTGAAATGTAGTGCTTTTCACTGGCGATTTTACTTGATTGCTCTACATCTTGAAATTCAAAATATTGTGTCAAAATAAACTTCAATCCTTATATTTATCAGATATGAGTCTTGTTTTGTCGTCCGATGAGTTTTAAGAGAGTTATTAGAGGGAGGCGTACGCTCACCAGTGCAGAAGAAAAATCACAAGGCAGGCAGCTTCGGCCGAGCGAAACGTCACTCGCGCCTACATTCCCCACAAAATCTCCCCGAAAAAAATATCCCTCGCCATTTAGACCCGGCAGTATTTAAGAATGATAACCCACGAATACCCTGATCGAGTCTCGTTGGATTCCGTTGGGTAAAAGTGCACAAAACTCGGTCTCGAACTCCGTTGATAGCCATTCATACTATGATCTGACCACTGTGCTGTCCTCTCGGCATCCCAAGAATGCAAAAAGTCACGAAATCTCAACTGTATTGTATCGTTTTCTCATAACATAACAGGCTTTTTAGATCATTCACAGTAATATTCATTTCTGAAATAACGTTTTTTATTGTAAACAACATTTATATAACTCTGTAAATCTAATATGTTATATAATTTATCTAAGATAAATAGAGATTTCGTGACTTTTTGCATTCTTGGGATGCCGAGAGGACAGCACAGTGGTCAGATCATAGTATGAATGGCTATCAACGGAGTTCGAGACCGAGTTTTGTGCACTTTTACCCAACGGAATCCAACGAGACTCGATCAGGGTATTCGTGGGTTATCATTCTTAAATACTGCCGGGTCTAAATGGCGAGGGATATTTTTTTCGGGGAGATTTTGTGGGGAATGTAGGCGCGAGTGACGTTTCGCTCGGCCGAAGCTGCCTGCCTTGTGATTTTTCTTCTGCACTAGTGAGCGTACGCCTCCCTCTAATAACTCTCTTAAAACTCATCGGACGACAAAACAAGACTCATATCTGATAAATATAAGGATTGAAGTTTATTTTGACACAATATTTTGAATTTCAAGATGTAGAGCAATCAAGTAAAATCGCCAGTGAAAAGCACTACATTTCAGCTTGTTTGAAACCAACGGCCGTTCGACCCTGACACAGGAAGCCCAAACCACAAACTGAGAGGATGGTCCGCCTGTGGCTGAATCATATTTATACGTTTTCACATCATATACAAACAGACAAATGTGAGCTAGAAGTTTGTGAACATTTACTTTATTATTAGACAATATTGCTTCTTAAGTATGCATCCTGTAGCAAATTCAATTCTTATTTATTCAAGAGAAAAACAAAAGATTTTTACAAGCAACAGTAGCTTGATCCTTAACTGTGACAGACTTTAACTTAGTTCTTAAAATTATCTTTATCTTCTTAGAAACACCATCAGTTATCGGTAAAAATGAACTTAACTGTCTTATATCTATACGGTATACATACCTTTATCAGCGAACAATTCAAGCAAGCACGAAGGTTTCTTAGTTCTTTGGGCACAGTTTCCATCGCCATTTTGAAACGTTGAATATCGAGCCTGCACGCCCGAGATGGTTACAGCGGTATTGCTCGACAAAGCACAGGAATCCCAAACTGTTTTGTAACGACCATAATTTATTGAATACTTAAAAATACATAATCAATAATGCCTAAAAATCTATCTTATTCAGTTAAACAAACATATACACCTGTTTCAAACTGAAACGCTGGTCAATCTTCCCTGCAAGCAGAGACTCCTGACAGTACCTCAGGGACGGATCCAGAATTATCTTCAGAAGGGGGTGCACCGTCCTCAAGAGGGGGTGCACCATCATATAATTTAGAAACTGCCAAGAGGATATTTTGGAAAAACATTGAGAAAAAAGGACTCAAAGTCGTCTCAGGAGGGGGTGAGCACCCCTTGCACGCCTCCCCTAAATCCGCCCCTGTACCTAACTCTGCTCGCAGAGAATGGTCAATCTGAATCTGAATATGATTTTTTGCTGTTGTATTTCGTGACTAAATCGGACTTGCGTGGTTTTCATTTGCACATTGGAGAGCAAAGGACTTGAATAATCATCTCCGCTTAGCTGATTATCAGCACTGAAAATGTCCACTTCTCCGCCTTTCTAGCTCCTAAGAATTATTCACTTATTCCTTTTAGCGAGCAACGGTGTATTGATTTATTAACAAATAATGTATAGACGCATTTCTACTTTTGTTCAACAACAACAATAACAGTGGTTTATTTCGCTCAAATGTACTATTACAAGAGAGAGAAAACAAACAGGACAGAAGGAACACTGAGCACTTGGGTGATTTATTGTCGGTAAACGTGGTTGAGAATGATGGGTACTAATTTGTGCTTCTGGCTGAGATGCCAAATCAGCCATGTGTACATCTCCTGAGTTTGCAGTTGACTCCTCTGTGTTGACTCCTCCCCCAAAAAGCACCACCACCACTACTGCAAAATTGATACAAACATGGCCACCCATTCAACTCTTCCACTCGCACTTCCACAACGATTACCAGTTTCATATTCTTACCCTGGGTCTCCGTCGTGATAACCAGTCAACGCACCACCACCTCCACCAGGCCACTATCAGAGAATCACTGTCAACCACAGTCCTTTGCGAGCTTGACGCATTACGGCAGCCAAAATGGCAAAACATTTGTTCAAATCAGCTGTGAGGTGTGAAATCTTCAAGTTCCCGTATGAAAACAAAAACATGCGCGCGCAAAAGATTGTGGTTGACAGTGAATCTTTAAGGACCTACTGCCTACACTGGAAACAACAAAAGATTGTCCTCTTCCGCCCAAAATCGTTTTTATACAATCCATCGACACCTAATGCTAATCCTCCGTACCTTTTAAATGTTGTACTTCGCCGTACTCGGTACTGCCCATGTTTAATGTTTTAAAGCCGCACTTAGGCCCGCACACACTACACAACTTTTCCTGAACCTGTGTCCACCTCTAGAATAGATGCGCGAAACATTTACATGAGTAGAATAGAGTTTGAGTCATGGAGATTCGTAAATCTCATGTGTGCGATCATAGAATTTGAGTGGTTATAAGGAGTCTTTTATTACATTGCAGTTCTTGCAGACGGATGGAGCATACGCAATCAAAAACATACTAGTCAAGATACATGTAAACCAAAAGCTGTTAGCCAGGAATATTATGTACGAATCATGGGGAGTCGAGCCACTGACCTCTATTTTGGAAGGCGCTCAGCTGAGCACGGAGGGCCACGAGTTTATCAGTTACTAAAATTACTGTCAAGTGTTACCCTCATTCAATAAAGTTGTTATAGCACTAATATTAAATCGCCTTTTACTTGGTGTCTGCATTCGATTCGTTCATACATACATTCTTACTTTTAACTCTTTATTCGTTTTTTGAATTAACATGCATATATAAATAAACGTTGGTTTACACTGATAGAGTGATGGCATTTAATCCGTGAAATAGATATTAGTCTAACAGACTAATACAGAATGTTAGTAGACACTATTTCCATTGTTTTCTTTTGTTTTGATTATAGACTATTAGGCACTGACTATCAGATTTTGTTTCACGGATTAAGTGCCATCACCGGCTAAGTAATTTAGTATTGAATGAGTGTTACATTGAAGTAACTGCACGTTTGGAAACTTATAAATTAACATATATAAATATTCGTTTACACTGATATGATAAAGTAATTTAGTATTGAACGAGTGTTACATTGAAGTAACTGCACGTTTGGAAACTTATAAATTAACATATATAAATATTCGTTTACACTGATAGAGTAATTTAGTATTGAACGAGTGTTACATTGAAGTAACTGCACGTTTGGAAACTTATAAATTAACATATATAAATATTCGTTTACACTGATAGAGTAATTTAGTATTGAACGAGTGTTACATTGAAGTAACTGCACGTTTGGAAACTTATAAATTAACATATATAAATATTCGTTTACACTGATAAAGTAATTTAGTATTGAACGAGTGTTACGTTGAAGTAACTGCACGTTTGGAAACTTATAAATTAACATATATAAATATTCGTTTACACTGATAAAGTAATTTAGTATTGAACGAGTGTTACGTTGAAGTAACTGCACGTTTGGAAACTTATAAATTAACATATATAAATATTCGTTTACACTGATAAAGTAATTTAGTATTGAACGAGTGTTACGTTGAAGTAACTGCACGTTTGGAAACTTATAAATTAACATATATAAATATTCGTTTACACTGATAGAGTAATTTAGTATTGAACGAGTGTTACGTTGAAGTAACTGCACGTTTGGAAACTTATAAATTAACATATATAAATATTCGTTTACACTGATAGAGTAATTTAGTATTGAACGAGTGTTACATTGAAGTAACTGCACGTTTGGAAACTTATAAATTAACATATATAAATATTCGTTTACACTGATAAAGTAATTTAGTATTGAATGAGTGTTACGTTGAAGTAACTACTACGCACGTTTGGAAACTTATAAGTACAACATTATTAACCTATTGTTCTGGCCCAAGAAAGTATAAATTAGTTATTCATAATTATCCTGAATTATCAATGAATATAATAGTAGCTAAAATATTTACTTGGGAATCGTTGATAGTTTCCAGGGGCGGATCCAGGATTTTACAAAGGGGGGGGGGGGGGGGGGGATAATTATAATGTTATTCAGTAAAAGGAAGTAAGTAGTAACCAATAGATCGCAACATCATGCAAAATGGCTGACGCCAATGCTGAACTCAAACAGTGAAATATGAAAGCTAGGTTTTTTCACGGATGAACGCTGGAGACATGAACTACATGCGCAGGCTAGCGCTCTCAAAATTTACAAAACTAACGGAATTCAATATGAATCAATAGCTTAGTGTTCTTGACTTTTAACTTGTATATTTACCAATTAATTGGAATCAGATTCGTCCTATTATTTTCTTAAAATATTTACATTTCTTTATCATAAGCACTCTAAAAAGGTGGGTGGAAATCCACGCAATCCACCCCCTCCCCTGTATCCGCCCGCCCCTAGTTTCCTAATATTAACTTATATAACATATAGAATCACTTATATAACTTCGACTGTAGGACTCTAAAGCATTTTTATGACAACTTTCCCATCTCCTTTGTTGACTCCAGATCTGTTCTCTTGGAAGGAACCACCGTTATACGAACCCCCTCCCCCAGCGTTACCCATCGTACGGTTACCCACAATACCTCCACCAGAATATCCCCCTCCTCCTCCAGGATGCTGTGCGCCATATCCTCCCCCACCAAATCCCCCGACACATAGAAGTGATGTGCCTTGGCCTCCAAGTCCACCGTTGGAGTAGGCCTTGGAGGCACTAAACAAGCCTGTTTTACCATCCCCAAAAAAACCAGCTCCACTACTACAAACTGGAGGGGAACCATCGAGACTACATAATCGACCACCCATTCCACTTGCACCTCCACAACGACTACCATTTTGGTAAGCTTGCCCGGGGTCTCCGTCGTGATAACCAATCATTGGTCTACCACCACCCCCTCCCCCACCGGCAACTATTAACCTACTAATTTCACCACTAGAAACAACGAATGTTCCTCCTCCCCCACCCCCAGCGAAATCATTAAAGTGGGTATCGAGTTGTCCTATTTGTCCAACGAGTATCGTTAAATTGGAACTCTTAGTTAGGTGAAATATTCCAGAGATTTGGGCACCAAGACCGCCCTTGTGGCACACCACCGAATCGTTTTTGCAGAATCCATCGGCACCTGACGCTCCGTAGGCTTCAATGATGTACTTTGTCGTCTTTGGTACTGTCCAAATCTGTTTACCGTTCTCAAGACGCACTGAATTTTGTAGGTTGGTACCTTTGTAACCAGAAGTACTGACAGGACCACTACGGCCTTTGGCTCCAAGACATGTGAATATGTATAGCAATTGTGAGACTGTAAAAGCAAAATACTGGTATTGAAAAAAATAGAAGTGTCATGTTATGTTTATTTAGTAATAGAAAAATAGCTCTAGCTTTGCAAAAACTGAAATTTCTGTAATAATAATAATGATAATAAATAATAATAATAACTGCTAAGCGCCATAGAATTGTTCATTGTATTGTATTGTATTGTATTGTATTGTATTGTATTGTATTGTATTGTATTGTATTGTATTGTATTGTATTGTATTGTATTGTATTGTATTGTATTGTATTGTTTTGTATTGTATTGTATTGTATCCCACACCATAGAAAATACAACCAATCAGAAAGCAGGAAACTTATACAATGGTTTATCGTGGTATACTTATAAGTAATACCATGACCCTGAGGGATATCAGTGATTAAATGTCCCCGAAGCCGAGGGAGGCTTAGTAGAAGTCCCGAGGCCGCAATAAAACGAAAATATACTTCGCAGTTTGTTCTTCCAAAACTTGAACATATTATACAATTCTTTACCAATTGTGCGTAACCCTGTTCTCTGGGAACTTTTGAAAATAGATTTCTTTGCTATATACTTACAATGAACAAGTATTTATAGGTTGTTAATCAATTCGAAAGCTAAATTGTTTTTCATAATGCTTTCTTTGCTTCGTTATGCACATGTGCAAAGTAGAATGAATAGATCCCACACGCGTAAGAGTGTGCAGTGGTAAGAGCTATCGGTGTGTTATAATGTTATGAGTTTCGGAACAGCCTGCACTTTTGTTCCGATTGTCCCGATGATTGTCATATGAGGGACTGTACCTCATGAATTTAGTTCTAAATTTCCCTCATTATTGATGTATGAGGGAAATTAAGTTTTAAATCTTCCTCATTTCTATTCATGTGGGAGGGATGTTAGACATTAAACGTCCCTCTTGAAACAATGGATCCCGAGGTGATCATGGTATTACGTGGATATCCCACTAGTCACTTGTATTTCCTTTGTACACACACACTCGCGCCTAAATACAAGTGACCTGTGGGCTTTTCCACTCGAAAGCATTGTGGATTCCGCCAGATCAGCTTTCTCACCATTTTCACATTTGTCTCCATGGTATCCTGGCACACACTGGCATGTGTAATCCTCTGTGGAACGAGCTTTGCAAGTTCCTCCATTTAAACATGGCTTATCTTCACACGGATCCTGCAACAAGATTGTAATTATCATGAAATTTACCGCCATTTCCTCGAATACTTGCCGTTTACGAGGCAGGTAGCTGGAGGCGAATATTCAAACGTCAAACGGGACAATTATTCGAGCGAGACGATTTCTTTCTACTTGCCGTATCAGTCTAGTTCAGTGTGTCATAAACATTCTCAGCTTCAGGAACAAGGCAGTGCTCTCCTTTTTGTAAAAGGTCGAGTTAATGAAGGGAAGAGTCCCGGGGGGGGGGGGGGGGGGGGTAATATATAAGAGGAGGGGGATGCTCGTCGGAAATTTTTAAAATGACCCCTAAAAGGTACCTGAGTGGGAGTGGCAACAATTCATTTCTACCCCTACTGAGGTACCAATTCAAAAACAATAATAAAGAATTAAAGTAATAAAACATTTGTTATCGATGTGCTTTGAAGATTCAATTCAGACCATCGAAATCCTCCCTTTCACGCTTATTTTAGGTAGTTTATTTACCCCAAAACAGTCCCTAAAAGGTACCAGCTATGTCTCTGGTAGTCCACTTAGTCTGAGACACCCTAAAAGGTACCAGATTGCAGATTTTGACCCCTAAAAGGTACGACGAGCATCCCCGTCCATTTACGATTGGAGTTCCCCCCCACCCCCCCTCCCCCACCCCCACCCCCACCCCCGGGGGGAGAGTACAGCGATATTTCGGAAATGGACAAAGGCCAGAGTAATTTTTGGGGGGTTACGTTTTAAAAATTAGGGTGGACTATTATTCAAGCGAACTATTATTCGAGGACTGAAACAATATCTGTATATTCGACATAATACATGTATAATACATACTGTATATTATATATTTTAACAAAGCTAAACATTTCTTGGCCTTTTAATAAATAAGTATCGTTTCACCTAGGTTAACTAAAAGTGTAATCTCAGCTTAAACTTGCTTACCAAAACTATCCGTGATAGATGATGGTAGTCGTTGGATTGCTTCAGAGATCCTGCCTTTTCACCCAGTAAGAGGCATTTATACGCACCCCTTCTACTTGGTTTGCTACCAAAGTTGACCGATTTACATCCCTGGGAGTGATCACATTTCATCAAACACTCAAAGTCACTATTGGCTTTATCTTTCTTGATGATATTCCCATCAAGAACTTGAAACTCGTGGCGAGAGAAATAGGATGAGATAGTTTCAGAAGAACAAAAATGAAACAGAAAGAAACCACACAAAACACACGCACGATGCATGTTGGTGTTCAGAACGGAGAGAATGAGTCAACTGCCACTTTACAGGTGTTTAACCTTCGTATGACACTGGTTAATGTCAAAACGTTTGCGCAAGCTAGAACTGATGATTCAGTTTTGAAATTGATATCACTTGATGATAGATAATATGTTAACTATGATTTGATAGACGTTATGTCATATTAACTTTAGTAAACAGCTGTTTGGATGAATATCGGTCAAAATTGAAAACTGATCCTTGAATTGTTCCTGAATTGAATTAATTTAACCATGAATATAGATGAATATAAAGTACTGGCTCCCGAAAGTTCTGCATTTTAAGAAAATCACCAAGAAATTTGGTTTAAAAGCTAAAAGAACAATTCAGTTGAGAAGATGACGTCAGCTATATACCCACAATAGAGTGGATTTCGTATGACTTTGAAAAACTACGGCACGGTCACGGCACGGCACGGCCACGGCACGGAACCTCGCCTGCTGATTTCTTCGCAAATTTGTAAAGACTAAATCAGCAGGCGAGGTTCCGTACCGTGTCCGTGCCGTGCCGTGACCGTGCCGTAGTTCTTCAAAGTCATACGAAATCCACTCTAAGATGCTAAAATCTTAAGAAATTTTATCCGTCTTTTTGATGTGAAAATAAATGTGTTGCTTTGTTATTATTGTGGCCATACAGATGAATTTAACAAAGGTTTTATCGATTTCCATCCGAGTTGCCTTTAATATTAAGTAAATAATAATTGTCGTCAAACCAGTTAAGAAGGATCGATCTCAATAGACGCTGTGGTGATGTTTTTGTCAATTGCAACAATAAGAAAATTTATTCAGAAATATTTTGCAGCAAACAATATTTATTGCACCGCCAATTTCTTGTCAGAGAGACGTAGAATAAAGTGTGTGCGGCCTTCTCACTGTGTACAAACCAGACAAACACATTGTTGTATATAACAACAAGACCGTCCTAAGAGCAAAAATGTCTTTTAAGTCTCTCCATTGCTATTGTATTATGCAATCCATCATATTTTCAATAATTTCCACTATTGTTATTCAGCATCGCGTTTCGTATTCTGAAGATTTCTTTGGATCAAGAATGTGTTTTTCAGTTGTTTTACTAATTCCTTGTAAGTCTGCACAATTAATAGATAAGCTTATTAAAAATTTACATAAAGCCTCTGGGGTGGGAATTGGATATGACCGCCATCTTGAAAAGTCGAGAAATCTTGGGTCTCCCGTGAAAATCCATGCAGTTTCATTCATTTTCCGGGGGTAAGGAATTTTATTTTGCCTTTCACAAAACCGTAAATTCCCATCAAGTAATCGAAGCCGGATAGTCCAAGAATAGCAAATGTAAAAAACAGGATGAAATTAACTTCCAATAGGCCATTTGCATGATGGCGTCATATACTACAACTACCAGAATGCTTTGCCCACTTTCTTTTGTAAAATAATTAGTACCAATTGTTTTGCTATTCTCAAAAGGGAATAAAAATCTGAATAAGAAAGAAAATTCGTAGAGCATTCTGGTAGTTGTAGTAAAATGACGCCATCGTGCAAATGGCCTATTCAGAATTCTTATATTACAGGTGTTAATGTTGACATAGAGAAGCAAACAATTCAATTAATGAAACTGGTGTATGTCAAAATATCTGTGCAAGCCTAGGACAGTTATCTTAATTGATCAGCTTATCGCGATGCCAAAGTAGTCATTCGGACGTCATATGAACAAGTAAACTTATTCAGTTATCATTAATTGGTAGGAATTTAATAAAATTTAAAAAAGGGGTGGCCACCAAAAAAATGCTGATTAATGTTTGTTATAGGGAGGGGGTCATTTAAACTTGTGTACATCTGTGATACACTGTGTACATCTCCTGAGTTTGCAGTTGACTCCTCTGTCTATTCCTCCCCCTCCCCCCCACCCCCCACCCCAAAACAGCACCACCACCACCACTACTGCAAAATTGATACAAACATGGCCACCCATTCAACTCTTCCACTCGCACTTCCACAACGATTACCAGTTTCATATTCTTACCCTGGGTCTCCGTCGTGATAACCAGTCAATGCACCACCACCTCCACCCGGCCACTATCAGAGAATCACTGTCAACCACAGTCCTTTGCAAGCTTGATGCATTACGCAACCAAAATGGCGAAACATTTACTCAAATCAGCTGTGAGGTGTGAAATCTTCAAGTTCCCGTATGAATACAAAAACATGCGCGCGCAAAGGACTATGGTTGACAGTGAATCTTTAAGGACCTATTGCCTACACTGGAAACAACAAAAGATCATCCTCTTCCTCCCCAAATCGTTTTTATACAATCCATCGACCCCTAATCCTAATCCTCCGTACCTTTTAAATGTTGTACTTCCCCGTACTCGGTACTGCCCATGTTTATTTTTTTTGAAGCCGCACTTACGGGCCCGCACACACTACGCAACTTTTCCTGAACCTGTGTTCACCTCTGGAATAGATGCGCGAAACATTTACATGAGTAGAATAGAGTTTGAGTCTTGGAGATTCGTAAATCTCATGTGTGCAATCATAGAATTTGAGTGGTTATAAGGAGTCTTTTATTACATTGCAATAAAAAACATACATACGCAATAAAAAACATACTAGTCAAGATACATGTAAACCAAAAGCTGGCAGCCAGGAAAATTATGTAAGAATCATGGGGAGTCGAGCCACTGACCTCTATTTTGGAAGGTGCTCAGCTGAGCACCGAGGGCCACGAGTTTATCAGTTATCCGGATGGCCATGAGTTTATCAGTCACCAAATTTCTGTCAAGTGTTACTCTCTTTAATAATATTAATATTAAGTCACCTTTTACTTGGTGTCTACATTCATTCTTACTTTTAACTGTTTATTCGTTTTTTGACTAATTAAGGTGGCTGGACCCTATTTCGCCAGTGCGCGGGTAGTCGAATTGAAGCGGCTATTAATTGCGTTACAGAATTAAGGTGGCTCGACCCAATTTTCAAGTAGAGCTACCAGTCGTCTTTGAGTGAAAACTATTTGTTCATGAGCAGTCTGA
The DNA here is from genome assembly GCA_029948255.1 of Telmatactis stephensoni. Lineage (NCBI taxonomy): Eukaryota > Metazoa > Cnidaria > Anthozoa > Actiniaria > Isophelliidae > Telmatactis > Telmatactis stephensoni. Next base: position 123,213 of record JALIZF010001389.1, on the reverse strand, counting down.
TAGTAAATTACATATTACACTCTTATCAGACAAAGATCAAAGTTTATGATGACCTATGTTATATGGAGATCGGCGCTATTATGGCGACGCCTTAAAAGAATTCCCCTTTTTACATATTCTCGATTTTAATGAGTTCTAGGCTTATTCTTAAAAAATGCTCTTGTGATCTTGTAGTTAACATCATTGCCTTTAGCTCTAGCGAATTAAACGAAATTCTGAGAGAGCGTTTTCGAGATATTATCGATGAAAACTTTTAACTGCGAAAATTAAGCGTAAACAAAACAATTGTTGAAATCTCCTAAAGCTGGAAGGAAAATAGCGCATCTAAGTTGATTTTTTATCTCAAATTGTTATAAGGATATCAAACTTCTCGACGGAAAGAGATGAGTTAAATCGCATTGATTGATCTCGAAAAAAGTGAGCCGTACTCATGTATATTGACATGCTGACTTTGCTTCCATTGTCCACAATTCGCTCTATTTTTACATAAACTTCAATATTTCAAAATCTCTTCGATAAATATTGTTTAAAAATTAACGTGATTTAGTTTAGGTAGTAGGTGATATAATATAGTGTTTTCAAGTTCATTGAATCCCTTTAAGGTGGTCAATTACTAGCTTCAAATCAGTATATTTTTCAGCCGGAATCAGTGGTTGGCAACTCGTTGATGTGTGATGTAGCTCTTTTGTTTTAGTTTGTCATGTTTTCATGCATTCCAGCACTTGATGCAAATTGCGGAACGCTTCATTACCTTCCGAGCACTCTTCCGAAATATGGTAATTGTTAGAATGAAATTTTCATAAGAATGCCAAAAAGGAAAGAAACGTTTTGTCACACAACCGCAGATGGAAACTCGTCAATAGCAGAATCATGGGGAGACAAAGTAAAAATAGAACGATTTGCTGACATGCTGCAAAGAAATGTACAGTTAAAAAGATTTCTTTCTAGCGATTACCATATCTCGGAAGAGTAATCGGAAGGTATTGAAACGTTCCGCAATTTGCATCAGGTGCTAGAATGCACGAAAACATGACAAACTAAAACAAAAGAGCTACATCATACATCAATGAGTTGTTGACCACTGTATCCGGCTGAAAAATATACTGATTTGAAGCTAATATTTTACAGCCATAAAATGATTCAATGGATTTGAAAACGCTATATCATATCAACTATTACCAAAACTCAACCATACTAATTTTTAAACAATATTTATCGAAGGGATCTTTAAATATTGCAGTTTATGTAACAATAGAGCGAAATTTGGGCAACAGACGCAAAATCAGCATGTCCATATACATGAGTTCGACTCACTTTTCTCGATATCAATCAATGTAATTTCTCTCGTCTCTTTCAGTCAGTAGCCAAATTTGATATCTTTACAACAATTTGAGATGAAAAATTAACTTAGATGTGCTACTTTCTTTTTAATTGTAGGAGATTCAAAAAGTTGTTTTGTTTACGCTTGATTTTTGCAGTTAAAATCTCTCATCGATGATATCTTAAAAACGCTCTCTCAGAAATTGATTTAATTTGCTAGAGATAAAGGCAATGATGTTAACTACAAGATCACAAGAGCATTTTTCAAGAATAAGCCTAGAACTCATTAAAATCGAAAATATGTAAAAAGGGGAATTCTTTTAAAGCGTCGCCATAATAGCACCGATCTCCATATAACATAGGTCATCATAAACTTTGATCTTTGTCTGATAAGAGTGTAATATGTAATTTACTATCAGACTGCTCATGAACAAATAATTTTCACTCAAAGACGATTGGTAGCTCTACTTGAAAATTGGGTCGAGCCACCTTAAGTTGACCAAACTTTTTACGCACACCTACTACAAATGGACCAAATTTTATAATGATGCTAGTTTGGTTGAAATCGGAGCTTTTTTAACATCGAAATTGTTATACACTTGATTTGAAATTTTGCCAATTTTCTCAAAATCCTGACCTCGACGAGCAAAACGATTTATGAGACTTTGTAAATCAAATGTTTGTCTATAATGTGAGAGCGTTTCAAGAAATTCTATTAAGCCGATTTTGAGTAAAAACGGAGCAATTATTTTACTTTGAAGAAATTTAAAACCGCGGGTGCTCTACTAAATTAATTTTATAACAATAATTTTCCAAAGAAAAGTTGCAATATTTTTGGTTCCAAATAATACCAAGGCATGGTTCTTTATTTTGTGAATATGTCATCGTATTTGCTATTTTTGATCGCCGTTGAGACGACTGTACGTAAAGCACTAAATTCCTGCGTTTATCTCGGAATTTCGACATCCACGTTAATAATACTGGTTCTTGAAAACTAGTAGATGAATTTTTTTTTATTTCTCGATATTGAATATTCAATCCTTTACCAGTAAGGTGTGTAAATTACAAAGGCATTGAAGTTTTTTTTGCACGAGGCGCCAAAGCGACACGCATGCAGGAATGCATAATCAAACACCGGCAACAACTCGGAGAATAGAGATGCACATATGGCAATGTTTAAAAAATTATTTAATGGTCTTAAAAAACTTCAATGCCTTTGTAATTTACACACCTTACTGGTAAAGGATTGAATATTCAATATCGAGAAATAAAAAAAAATTCATCTACTAGTTTTCAAGAACCAGTATTATTAACGTGGATGTCGAAATTCCGAGTTAAACGCGGCAATTTAGTGCTTTACGTACAGTCGTCTCAACGGCGATCAAAAACTGCAAAAACGATGACATATTCACAAAATAAAGAACCATGCCTTGGTATTATTTGGAACCAAAAATATTGCTAGTTTTCTTTGGGAAATTATGGTTATAAAATTACTTTAGTAGAGCACCCGCGGTTTTAAATTTCTTCAAAGTAAAATAATTGCTCCGTTTTTACTCAAAATCGGTTTAATAGAATTTCTTGAAACGCGCTCACATTATAGACAAACATTTGATTTACAAAGTCCCATAAATCGTTTTGCTCGTCGAGGTCAGGATTTTGAGAAAATTGGCAAAATTTCAAATCAAGTGTATAACAATTTCGATGTTAAAAAAGCTCCGATTTCAACCAAACTAGCATCATTATAAAATTTGGTCCATTTGTAGTAGGTGTGTGTAAAAAGTTTGGTCAACTTAATTCTGTAACGCAATTAATAGCCGATTCAATTCGACTACCCGCGCACTGGCGAAATAGGGTCCAGCCACCTTAACATGCATATATAAATAAATATTGGTTTACACTGATAAAGTAATCTAGTGTTGCATGAGTGCTGAAGTAGCTACACGTTTGGAAACTTATAAGTACAACGTTATTAAACTATTGTTCTGGCCCGAGAAAGTGTAAGTTAGTTATAGATAATTATGAAGGTCCACAATAGGGGTTCTCAGATCCCGCCCTCTCGTTTTTGCTGGCAATCCCGCCGTCCCGCCCATTTTTATGTCAAAATTCTGACCCCGAATAAAAAAATTCTGAATAATTATCAAGTAATAATAACATCAAAATACATGACTTTGTGTTACGTACGTGCTTAATTCTTTGTATTTGCAGTGTTCAATATCGATCTGGACTCACAAAGAGTACCAAAGACAGCCGGCCGTAATCCCGTATCCCGCTGCATATCCTTGCGATTTCCCGAATCCCGACGCCTCAAAAAGACGAAATCCCGTTCTCGCTCGTAATTCAGGATTCCGCATCCCGCTCTAATTTTGGCCCAAATACCGAATTCCGCCTTCAAAATAGGCATATCCCGTATCCCGCCAAGCCTGTTGTGAACCCTCAATTATCAATGAAAATACTAGTAGCTAAAATATTTACTTGGGAATAGTTTCCCAATATTAACTTATATAATACGTACAATAACTTATATATCTTCGACTTTAGGACTCTAAAGCATTTGTATGACAACTTTCCCATCTCCTTTGTTGATGCCAGATCTGTTCTCTTGGAAGGAACCACCGTTATACGAACCCCCTCCCCCAGCGTTACCCATCGTACGATCACCCACAATACCTCCACCAGAATATCCCCCTCCTCCTCCAGGATAGTCTCCGCCATATCCTCCCCCACCAAATCCCCCAACACATAGAGCTGATGTGCATTTGCCTCCAAGTCCACCGTTGGAGTAGGCCTTGGGTGCACTAAACCAGCCTGCTTTACCGTCCCCCAAAAACCCAGCTCCGCTACTACAATATAGAGAGGAACCATCGAGACTACAAACTCGACCACCCATTCCACTTGCACCTCCACAACGACTACCATTTTGGTAAGCTTGACCTGGGTCTCCGTCATGATAACCAGTCGATGGCTTACCACCACCCCCTCCCCCTCCGGCAACTATTAAGCTAGTATTGTCATCACTAGAAACAACGAATGTTCCTCCTCCCCCACCCCCACTGGAAGAAAGTGTTTCTTCTAGTAGTCCTATTTGTCCCACAAGTATCGTTAAATTGGAACTCTTAGTTAGGTGAAATGTTCCAGAAATTTGGGCACCAAGACCGCCCTTGTGGCACACCACCGAATCCTTTTTACAAACACCATCGGCACCTGACGCTCCGTAAGCTTCAATGATGTACTTTGTCGTCTTTGGTACTGTCCAAATCTGTTTACCGTTCTCAATACGCACTGAATTTTGTAGGTTGGTACCGTTGTAATCAGAAGTATTCACAGGACCACTACGGCCTTTGGCTCCAAGACATGTGAATATGTACAGCAAAGGTGAGCCTGTAAAACAAAACACTGATATTGAAAAGATTAAAGTACGTAGAAGTGTCATATGTTTATATAGTAACTGACACGTAAGAAAATAGCTCTAGCTTTGCAAAAACTGAAATTTCTGTAATAATAATAATGATAATAATAAATAATAATAATAATAATAATAATCACTTGGTATATCAGAGGAACAGAAGGGTACACCCTATCGCATGCAAAGAACGTAAAGATAACACGTCTTTACGTGGACGATCTGAAGACATATCACAAAAACCCAACAAAAGCATCCACATTGACAAATAGACTAGAAGGCATGTTTAAGAATATTGGCCTGGAATGGGGAATAAGTAAATGCGCCGCAATCCACATTAAGAAAGGAAAGCTCCAAAAATCCCAGAACCTACCTCTCACAAGTGGCAGTGAAATACCAGTACTAGGAGAAGACCACCATTACAAATTTCTCGGTAAGCTACAGAATGTCAACCAATTAGACAAAAAGGTGTTTGAGCAGGCCAGTCAAGAATACCTAAGAAGACTAGCAGCTATATGGACCTCTCCACTCTCCATACCAAGAAAAGTAAAGGCCACAAATACGTTTGCTTACCCAGTTTTGCAATAGTATGTGGTCAAGTGAATGGTCGATAGAAGATCTACAAGAACTGGACAGTAATAGCACAGAATAAAGGCAAGCACAAGTCTGAATCGAACCCGACCTTATTATACCTGTCACCAGATTGAAGTGGGATAGGCTTAAAAGAAATAGAGATACAGTATAAAGTTACGAAGATAAAGACCGCTCACTACATCACGACCAGTAATGATCCCCATATAGAAGTAGTAAGAACCTTTCAAGACGCCAAAGAAGAAAAAAAGAGGAGATCAGTAATAAAGGATGCGAAAACTTACGCCCAACAACTAAACTTAAATACTACATTCAACGAACGGCTGAAATGTACCACAGTAAAAATGGGCGAGAAACAAATTGTGTTAAAGATCAGCAGCCCAAAGTATATCCAACAGCAACTCAAAGAGGCAACAGACAAAGAGTATCAGCAAAAAGTCTCCGAACAGCTGTGGCTTGGCAACTACGTCACACAACGTTGGAAAGACACCGACATCTCTAAGCACAACTTTAACCCAACCATGAAATGGAAAAACATACCTGATGTCGTACTGAGTGTACACACTAGCATATTACAGCAACTGGCCACTACAAAAGTATACAGAGTAAAGAAACAACAAGAGCGAGGCTTGGATCTAACATGCACGTTGTGTCACAGTGCAGAAGAAACCATCCCACATCTATTGTGTGGCTGCTCTGCTATAGCCCAAACAATCTATAAGTCGAGACACGATAGAATGCTAAGACCGGTATACCATTTCCTATTGTCATTATATAACATAGAAAACGATGAATCCAAAGCCTGGTATAAACAAGCGATCCCCAAAACAAGTACTGAAAACGACCAAGCGAAAATACTCTGGGACACACCCATCTACATAGACAAAGCACCTGAGAACGGCGCAAACAAACCGGATATGACAATCTTTGAAAAAATAAGCAAGAAAATCATACTTGTGGAAGGAACTGTGTGCAACATAGGACAGATCAACGACAGGAATGATTATAAGAAGAGAAAGTACTTGGACCTACGACTAGGACTCCACAAGCTCTACCCCGACTACGAGATCAAGCAAATCAATATAGTGTTCAACTTCTTGGGAGATTTCAACAGCACACTAGAGAAAGAACTTTCTGACCTTGCCCAAAAGAAGGAAGTCAACAAAGTCCTAACCAACTGTCAGAAATGGATCATCACGCAGAACTGCGAAGTGTTCAAGAAGTTTTATAGTTTGAGGCACTAAAACACACACACTATCTTTATAGTTCATCAGGAACTGTTGCCTAGACAATGTCCGCAACTAGTTTCAAAAAAACGTGTATATGAAAAAGTATAATAAGGGATATATAGCCCTTTCTCTCCTTTTCCATTGAGATTAATAACTAATATATTTATAACCTAAGCAGATTTTCCAAAACGCTGACCATCAAAAGGCGCTTAACAAGCAAGACTCCTTTTAAAATAACAGACCTCACGTCATATAAGTGCAGTCACGAGAACCTGTTAAGCTGCAGAAACCCCTATTCCAGGCATGACGCGCGCACGCACTACATCGATTGCCAAGGCAATGCCAGGAAAAAAGGGGATTGTAGCCAGGATTTTCTGGCTTTATTGATTGAAAAAAAGTTCCGATCAGACCGACAATTGTGACCAAGGTTTTCTTTATTTCATTATTCACAGTAGAACTCCAGCCAGGTGTGCTTGAGACAGCGCCGACATTACATTGTGCAACGAGCAAAATATACTGAACTTTCGCCAATTAGGAGGTACGTAAAATTAAGCGCGCCTACACTACATTCTCACATAAGACCAGTCCAGAAAAACGTTTTTTAGCAGCCCTCTTGGCCACTGAGCGCAAGTTTTAGTCTTTGGACATGACGTGAGGAATGTTAGCACAAAAGGAGGCTTGACGCTGACCATCAAAAGGCGCTTAACAAGCAAGACTCCTTTTAAAATAACAGACCTCATATATATATAGTTTTTATATAGGGATGCCCCTGAGGGCCCGATTAGCGAAATCCGGGACATAAGGCCGGGGCGGGGCCGTCCTGGATTGATGTTAATCTGACCCTTAGCGATATGTATGTATGGCCCATAGCCAATGTAATAATTGTATTATCCCATAGGTTACGCTTCGCGCCCTATGCGGAATTGTATATGCATATAGTTGTTTTTTTAATAAACTGCATAATAATAATAATATCGTAGCGTATTGTATTGTATCGGATCGGATCAGATCGGATCGTATCGTATCGTATCCCACACTATAGAAAATACAGCCAATCAGAAAGCAGGAAACTTATATAATGGTTTCTCGTGGCATACCGTGGATATCCCACTAGTCACTTGTATTTCCTTTGTACACACACACACTCGCGCCTAAATACAAGTGACCTGTCGGGGTTATTCTACGGTATTCCACTCGAAAGCATTGTGTATTCCGCCAGATCAGCTTTCTCACCATTTTCACATTTGTCTCCATGGTATCCTGGCACACACTGGCATGTGTAATCCTCTGTGGAGCGAGCTTTGCAAGTTCCTCCATTTAAACATGGCTTATCTTCACACGGATCCTGCAACAAGATTGTAAATATCATGAAATTTACCGCCATTTACTCGAATAGTTTAGACTAGGCGCAAAACTAAAAAAGTTTATAAACAGTTTTCAGAGTTTCACTTTAGTTGCAATTTTCAGGATAATATATATATTTTTTTACATAATAACTCATAAGAAATATACAAATATACATAAAGAAAAAAAAAAGAATATGCAAAAATGTAAATTGTGCGCAGAGGCTAAAGTAGCTAAAGCTTTCGAATTAGCCTCTACAACATGTAGTAGTCGAGAAACGAAAAAAAAAACAAAAACAAAAAAAAAACAAAGCTGAATAACAAAGAAAAATATATATATATGATGGAAAGAATAAAGAAAATATTGATATTACAATATTAATATAACTTATAAATTATTTCAAAATACGAGATAGATTTTATATTTCTTTATACACTCTTTCTTTTGTAAAAAAAAAGAGTGTATTTAACTCAATTTTGATCATTTAGTAGAATTTTTTTGTATTCTTTTTTAAAAGACATATATGAAGACATAGATTTAATGTTAGTTGGTTTTGCTGCTGAAAAGGTCGATCGCAAAAAGTGCAGAATTAAGGCATTTTGGGGTAGCTAGAGGCTGGTAACATAACTATTCTAAACGGATTTTTCATACTGTATATGCGAATATGACAGTTACCAAGACGTGTTCTGCAATCTTATACGTGTAAATGACGTATTTCGTAAATTGCTACAGTCATTTCATACTAACGGCTTTTTCATGTAACTCCAAAAGTTCCCAAACTTAAAACCAATTACCATAGCTGAAAAGAGCATATCAAAATCAGTAAAACTGTGAAGTTTGAAGGATATTAGTTGAAAAATCAAGGAGATACGAATTTTCAAAAATCGAAATTTGTTTGTATCTCTTGCATGGTAACCCGGTAAGTGTTTTCATACAAAATTTCGTTTTTTGAAAATTCGTATCTCCTTGATTTTTCAACTAATATCCTTCAAACTTCACAGTGTACTGATTTTGATATGCTCTTTCAAGCTCTGGTCATTGTTTTTAAGTTTGGGAACTTTTGGAATGACATGAAAAAGCCGTTAGTATATGAAATCGGACTGTAGCAATTTACAAAATACGTTATTTACACGTATAAGATTGCAGAATACGTCTTGGAAACTGTCATATTCGCATTCAGCATGAAAAATCAGTTTAGAATAGTTATGTTACCAGCTTCTATCCCAAAATGCCTCCAGGTATCTGATTTTTTAAAAATGCGCCTACGGTCTAATTATTTCTATTTGTCGTATCAGTCTAGTTGTGTCATACACGTTTTATTCTCAGCTTCAGGAACAAGGCAATGCACTCCTTTTTGTAAAAGAGTTCATGAAGGAAAGAGTACAGCGATATCTTGGAAATGGACAAAGGTCGGAGTAATTTTGGGGGATGGGCTCCCGGGGGGGGGGGGACTCCGATCGTAAATGGACGGGGATGCTCGTCGTACCTTTTAGGGGTCAAAATCTGCAATCTGGTACCTTTTAGGGTGTCTCAGACTTAAGTGGACTTTTAGGGACTGTTTTGGGGTAAATAAACTACCTAAAATAAGCATGAAAGAGACGAATCTTCAAAGCACATCGATAACAAAGTGTTTCATTACTGTAATTCTTTATTATTGTTTTGAATTGGTACCTTTTAGGGGTAGAAATCAATCGTTGCCACTCCCACTCAGGTACATTTTAGGGGTCATTTTCAAAATTTCCGACGAGCATCCCCGTCCTCTTATATATAGGAGTCCCCCCCCCCCCGGGGGTGGGCTATTATGATTATTCAAGCGAACTATTACTCGAGGACTGAAACAATATCCGTATATTCGACATAATACATGTATAATACATACCGTATATTATATATTTTAACAAAGCTAAACATATTTCTTGGCCTTTTAATAAATACTGAGTATCGTTTGACCTAGGTTAATTAAAAGTGTAATCTCGCTGAAACTTTAATTGCTTACCAAAACTATCCGTGCTAGATGATGGTAGTCGTTGGATTGCTTCAGAGATCCTGTCTTTTCACCCAGTAAGAGGCATTTATACGCACCCCTTCTACTTGGTTTGCTACCAAAGTTGACCGATTTACATCCCTGGAAGCGATCACATTTCATAAAACACTCGAAGTCACTATTGGCTTTATCTTTCTTGATGATATTCCCATCAAGAGCGTGAAACTCGTGGCGTGAGAAATAGGATGAGATAGTTTGAGAAGAACAAAAATGAAAAAGAAAGAAACCACACAAGACACAAGCACGATGCATGTCGGTGTTCAGAAAGGAGAGAATGAGTCAACTTCCACTTTACAGGTGTTTAACTTCCGTATGACACTGGTAAATGCCAAAACGTTTGCGCAAGCTAGAATGACTCAGTTTGAAATTGATATCAATTGATCATAGTTAATATGTTAACTATGATTTGATAAACGTTATGTCATATTAACTTTAGTAAACAACTATTTGGATAAATATCGGTCAAAATTGAAAACTGATCCTTGTTCCTGAGCTGATGTAATTTAACCATGAATATAGATGAATATAAAGAACTGGCTCCCGAAAGTTCTGCATTTTAGGAAAATCACCAAGAAATTTTGGTTTAAAAGCTAAAAGAACAATTCAGTTGAGAAGATGACGTCAGCTATATACTCACATTGCTAAAATACTTACTAATTTTTATCCATCTTTTTGAATGTGAAGACAATGTGTTGGTTTGTTATTATTGTGGCCATACAGATGAATTTAACCAAGGTTTTATCGATTTCCATCCGAGTAATTAGAAAATTTATTCAGAAATATTTTGCAGCAAACAATATTTATTGCACCGCCAATTTCTTGTCAGAGAGACGTAGAATAAAGTGTGTGTGGCCTTCTCACTGTATACAAACCACACAAACACATTGTTGTATATAACAACAAGACCGTCCTAAGAGCAAAAATGTCTTTTAAGTCTCCCCATTGCGATTGTATTATGCAGTCCATCATATTCATTTTACTAATTCCTTGTAAGTCTTGAAAAGTCGAGAAATCTTGGGTTTACCGTGAAAATCTCGGCCAGTTTCATTCATTTTCCGGGGAAAAGGAATTTTATTTTGCTTTTCATAAAACTCCCCGCATATTCCCATCAAGTAATCGAAGATAGTCCAAGAATAGCAAATGTAAAAAACAGGAAGAAAATAACTTATATTACAGGTGCTAATGTTGACATAGCCAGAAGCAAGGAACTCAATTAATGAAACTGGTGTATGTCAAAATATCTGTGCAAGCCTAGGACTGAGTTATCATAATTGATCAGTTTGTTGATGCCAAAGTAGTCATTCGGACGTCATATATATGAACAAGTAAACTTATTCAGTTATCATTAATTTGTAGGAATTTAATAAGATTTAATAAAGGGTTGTCTACCGAAAAAATTTACTGATTAATGTTTGTAATTGCAGGTCACAATTCAAAAGGAAGCTTGTAGCTGTAGCCACCCCATAAATTATGAATGGTGCCCAGCTTAATAGAAAGTCGTTACTCACTTCCAAACTAAACAAAATCCCAAGACGTTCTTTTGAACCTTCATTCGGTGAGTTATATAAACCTGCCGAGTAAAAATAGAATTTTTTAAAAATCTGCTCTTGAAAGGAGTCAATCACGTATCCTATCCACGTACCTCGATCTACGGAACTCGGTATGATATTTTGCATTAGCTAGCATTTGAAATACCTCCCTACAATACCTACAACAGCAATTTCATAGAAATATTTTTGTATTAGGATGGATAAAAGTTTTACAAGGAAATGACATAAAAATTCGCCTTGTTCAAAAGGTTTGAGTTTCATATCGGTTAGGTCAGGAATTTTCCATTTTCCACCATTTTTTGCGGATATTTCCCTTTGATATATAAACATAAAAGTAACAATAATATAAAATAAAATAGAATTATTCTTTACTAGACCATTGAATAATTGCTGGTTATTCATTTGATACATCGATACCTGATGAACTAAGCCAGATATGTTCCCTTGGAAGGAGAAACTGTTATGAAAGACTAAAAAAGGCCAGCAAAGAAAATCCGTCAACGGCAATCTGTCAACGACATCACGTGACCGCAAGCGAAAAACAGCTGAGTTTTTTCCCCCTCCAGGCTAGACAAAACCCTATCACCAGAAAAAGCATTGTTGCGACGGAACGAACCGTGGACAATTTTGGGCTTGTAAGGCTGCACACAAGTCCCCTTCTCTTCCCCTCCATCTCCCCCTCCTTTTATTCCTGATGTCATTGCATTAGTATGAACTGGGATTACTGTCCTACAGTTATTCACCATATTTATTTAAGCCCATAAAATGTACATCAACTCATTTAAATTTGTCATGAAAATCTTCATTTATTGCACTCTATCACTAGCCTGTTCACTCCCCTCCCTTCCTGTTCACTTCCCTCCCTCCCCTCCTTTCCTCCCTCCCCTCCCTCCCCTCCCTCTCCTCCCTCTCCTCCCTCCCCTCCCTCCCCTCCCTCCCCTCCCCTCCCTCCCCAGAACCTGTTTACGAGCTATTCTATCAAAAGCTGTAGAAAAGCAGCATAGCCGAGTCAGATGCGGGAAATCCCATGCATATATCTATTAGTTTAGTAAATTCCTAATGGAACTTGTATGTTAACGAAATGTCAACGAACGTGCACGTTTTCTAACCTAAGTATATACCATGAGTTTTTACTAGCCTCCTCCGCAGGCAACTTTTTGGGCTTCTTGTACGAAATTTTTCCCCTTATCTCCCCATTCTCCCCTATCTCCACTCTTTTACACAGGAAACCCAAGAACAGAAAAAACTCACACTGATGCCTGCGGTGGAGGCTACGTTTTTTACTAAATTTGACATAACACGAGTCAGAAACCCAGAAACTTTCAATATTGATATATCAAGCAATAAAAAACGAAAACAAAACAAAAGCCTTTTGGAGTAATAAGATAAAAAATGCCTTAGACCATCTAGGATTAGGGACAATCTGGATGAGCCAGAATGAGCCTCAATTGAAATTGAAACAAATTAAAAAGGTAATCAAACAGAGAATATATAAGTGATATTGAGATTCAAAATTGGTTGAGCTTGCATCATCCACAATGATCTAAGGAAAGATAGCACACAAAGAAACAAACTAAGAATATTCCGTCGATCAATTCAAAAGTAAGTATGTTTTTGAAGACTATCTAAGTCACGTCACCAACATGCACTAAGCACAGAGTGGCTTTCGCAAAATTACGAATCAGATCATAGACTTGAAGTAGAAATGGGACGGTATAGAAGGCCGTACCTGATTTATGAACGAAGGATTTGCCCAGTGTGTAATATGGGAATAGAATCGGAAAAGCACTTTCTTATCTGGTGTCCACTTTATGACACCAACAGAAAAGAATTAGCAGAACTTATTCAAAAAAATACTAATATTAATATTAACAACATGAACACTGATAATCGTTTTTATTTTTATGTACTTTAAGTATACAGTGCCACATAAAAAGTTTTGCTGTTGTTGTTGTTGAGTCAGTTGTCCGTTAGGGAGCATTAATTCATTTACCAAGAGCTAAATAGGCATTGTATGACTATGAACAGTTTCTCAACTAATATGTTACGTAGAATCAATTATGTCTTGGACTTTAGGACTCTAAAGCATTTTTATGACAACTTTTCCATCTCCTTTGTTGATGCCAGATCTGTTCTCTTGGAAGGAACCACTATTATACGAACCCCCTCCCCCAGCGGTACCCATCGTAAGATTACCCACAATACCTGCACCAGAATATCCCCCTCCTCCTCCAGGATGAATATAGCCATATCCTCCCCCTCCAAAACCCCCGACAGCTTGATCTGTTGGGCCTTTACCTCCAAGTCCACCGTTGGAGTAGGCCTTGGATGTATTATACATGCTTGTTTTACCATCCCCCCAAAACCCAGCTCCGCTACCACAGTGTAGAATGATACCGTCGAGACTACAAAGTCGACCACCCATTCCACTTGCACCTCCACAACGACTACCATTTTCGTATGTTTGCCCGGGGTCTCCGTCGTGATAACGAATGAATGGCCATGGTCTGCCACCGCCTCCTCCCCCTCCCCCTCCCCCTCCGGCAACTATTAAGGTAGTATTGTCATCACTAGAAACGAATGTTCCTCCTCCCCCACCCCCACCCCAACCGAATGAAATATATGTTCTTTCTAGTTTTCCTATTTGTCCAACGAGTATCGTTAAATTGGAACTCTTTGTTAGGTGAAATGTTCCAGAAATTTGGGCACCAAGACCGCCCTTGTGGCACACCACCGAATCGTTTTTACACACGCCATCGGCACCTGACGCTCCGTAAGCTTCAATGGTGTACTTTGCCGTCTTTGGTACTGTCCAAATCTGTTTACCGTTCTCAAGACGCACTGAATTTTGTAGGTTGGTACCGTTGTAACCAGAAGTACTGACAGGACCACTACGGCCTTTGGCTCCAAGGCATGTGAATATGTATAGCAATGGTGATACTGTAAAAACAAAATACTGGTATTGAAAACAAAAATAGAAGTATCATGTTATGTTTATTTAATAACTGACGCATAAGAAAATAGCTCTATCATTGCAAAAACTTTTCTGATTGCTTAAAATAATAATATAACAATAATAATAGTCATCATCATCATCATCATCATCATCATCATAAATAATAATAATAATAACTACTAAGCGCCATAGAATTGTTCATCGCATTGCATTGCATTGCATTGCATTGCATTGCATTCCATTGCATTGCATTGCATTGCATTGCATTGCATTGCATTGTATTGTATTGTATTGTATTGTATTGTATTGTATTATTGCTCTTAATTGCATTGTATTTTATTGTATTGTATTGTATTGTATTGTATTGTATTGTATTGTATTGTATTGTATTATTGCTCTTAATTGCATTGTATTTTATTGTATTGTATTGTATTGTATTGTATTGTATTGTATTGTATTGTATTGTATTGTATTGTATTGTATTGTATTGTATTGTATTGTATTGTATTGTATTGTATTGTATTGTATTGTATGTATTGTATTGTATCCCACACTATAGAAAGTACAGCCAATCAGAAAGCAGGAAACTTATACAATGGTTTCTCGTGGCATACCTTGGATATCCCACTAGTCACTTGTATTTCCTTTGTACACACACACACTCGCGCCTAAATACAAGTGACCTGTCGGGGTTATTCCACGGTATTCCACTCGAAAGCATTAATTGTGCATTGTGTTCCGCCAGATCAGCTTTCTCACCATTTTCACATTTGTCTCCATGGTATCCTGGCACACACTGGCATGTGTAATCCTCTGTGGAGCGAGCTTTGCAAGTTCCTCCATTTAAACATGGCTTATCTTCACACGGATCCTGCAACAAGATTGTAAATATCATGAAATTTACCGTATTTCCTCGAATAGTTGCCCTGTACGATTATTCTTTGTCAGAGCAAAATATGGAGGCAGCTAGCTGGAGGCGAATATTCAAACGTCAAACGGGACAATTATTCGAGCGATTATTCGAGTGCCCCCCCCCCCCTCCCCCCGAGGGAAGAGTACAGCGATATTTTGGAAATGGACAAAGGCCGGAGTAATTTTTGGAGGGTTATGTTTTAATAATTAGGGTGGGCTATTATTCAAGCGAACTATTACTCGCGCGAGGACTAAAACAATATCTGATATATTCGACATAATACATGTATAATACATATATAAGCTAAACATTTCTTGGCCTTTTAATCAATAAATATCATTTAACCTAGGTTAACTATTAAGTGTAATCTCGCTTAAACTTGCTTACCAAAACTATCCGTGATAGATGATGGTAGTCGTTGGATTGCTTCAGAGATCCTGCCTTTTCACCCAGTAAGAGGCATTTATACGCACCCCTTCTACTTGGTTTGCTACCAAAGTTGACCGACTTACATCCCTGAAAGCGATCACATTTCATCAAACACTCGAAGTCACTATTGGCTTTATCTTTCTTGATGATATTCCCATCAAGAGCGTGAAACTCGTGGCGTGAGAAATAGGATAAGATAGTTTGAGAAGAACAAAAATGAAAAAGAAAGAAACCACACAAGACACAAGCACGATGCATGTCGGTGTTCAGAAAGGAGAGAATGAGTCAACTGCCACTTTACAGGTGTTTAACTTCCGTATGACACTGGTAAATGTCAAAACGTTTGTGCAAGCTAGAATGATTCAGTTATTAAATTGTTATCATTTGATAGACCTTATGTCATATTAATTTCAGTTAAACAACTATTTGGATAAATATCGGTTAAAAGTTGAAAACTGATCCTTGTTAATGAGTTGATGAATATAGATGAATATAAAGAATGGTTCGCAAAAATTCTGTATTTTAATGATCACCAGCTGGAAATTTCGATCTAAAAGCTAAAAGAACAAAGGAGTTGAGGGACGTAGAGTACAAACACTTAGAGTGTGCAATATAAATAGTACTAAATAGTGCTAAATTATGCTAATTCTATTGTTTTCTATATATTGTTTAATTAACACTATTTAGTAGTAAATAGTGCAAAGTTACATGGCGATTTTCATAAATCTGATTTTTTGGAAAAACTACTACCTAGTATAAAACTGCATTTATTGTTTCATAAAATCAAGTTCTGCACTCTTACTCAGCTTCAACGATTTCTATGAAAGCGTTTTCGAATAAAACGCGCTTGATCTTTTACGCATCGAAAGAGTAAACAATTCCAAGCATTCAGATTGCTTGGCCGAAGACCTTACTTTTAGGACTCGGAAAAATATTTTTTTGAGCTCATATGAAAAGGCGCACCTCTATCAACTTGACCTAAATTCATATTTCTCAAAATCGTGTGACGCAATTTTGTTCTACTTTTCCAAACGAACAGTTATTGAATATGAACTCAAAAAAGCTTTTTTTGAGTCTTAAAAGTTACGTTTTCGGCCAAGTAAATTGAATGCTTGGAAGGAATTTTACTTTGCAATTCAGAAAACCTTGAATTCCAATTAAATAATCGAAGATAGTCCAAGAATAGCAAATGTAAAAAATAGGAAGAAAACAACTTTCAATATATTCTTATATTACAGGTGTTAACGTTGAGATAGAGAAGCAAGCAATTTAATTAATGAAAATGGTGTATGTCAAAATATCTGTGCAAGCCTAGGACAATTATCTTAATTGATCAGCTTATCGCGATGCCATTGTAGTCATTCGGACGTCATACGAAGTCTATGAACAAGCAAACTTATTCAGTTATAATTAATTTGTAGAAATTGAATAAAACCCTCGAGCTCTTATCAAACTGAGTAATGATAGATCTATAGAAAGCAGCTGCTTTTGATGATATGTCGTCACTAGTAGAAACTCGTTACTCACTTCCAAACTAAAAAACCCCAAGACGTTCTTTTGAACGTTCATTCGGTGAGCTATACACCTATTTCAATAGACATTGTCGGTATCAAGCCTACGCGACTCACCCAAAAGGGGGTCTTTCTGTGTGTACCACTAAAACTATTGTATTCTTTGTTTGCTCTTTTGTTTGCTCGTTCTATTGTGTAACTTGGAAGTCCTTTGTGTTTCTATTGAATTACGTAGTTTGTGTGTGGTACACAAATGCAGAACCTCCCCAAAAGGGAGTATGGGAAGAAATTACTTAAAGTTAAAATCACAAAAATCCCACATGATTACTCAAACTCAGCTTGCTTTGACCTTATACACTAAAGAACTTCACTTATTGATGCTAAGGTCAATAGGAAAGCGGAAAAGAAAGTAAAGTTTTGCTACTACCCATACTCTATTTCGGTCTAGTCGCGTGGGCTTGAGAGCTGTCATACGACAACCGTTTTTGAAATAGGTGTATATAGCTATTTCAAAAAAGGTTAGTGGCAAATCGCCATCGGCGATTGGTGATTGCACGACCGAAAGGAAATTTGGAGTAACAAGCTAGAATTGCTTCATTTTTATTAATTAAATACCTAAGCAGTGCCAGTACTATGCAGTAAAATCCTTATTGGACAAAGTGGTCGATAGGCGATTCATATCTCCGCGCCGGATATAGCGGTGGTCTAATAGCGTGACCGCAGTACGTTCCTTTCGGTTGTGCAATCACCAATCACCGATCGCCATTTGCCGTTCGCCCCGTTAACCTTTTTTGAATTAGCTATATACCTGCCGAGTAAAAATAATTTTTTTTAAATATCTGCCCTGGAAAGGAGTCAATCACGTATCCTATCCACTTACCTCGATCTACGGAAATCGATATGATATTTTGCATTGGTTAACATTTGAAATACCTCTCTACAATACCTACAACAGCAATTTCATAGAAGTATTTTTCTATTAGGATGGATAAAAGTTTTACAAGGAAATGACATAAAAATTCGCTTTGTTCAAAAGGTTTGAGTTTCATATCGGTAAGGTCAGGTATTATCGGTTAGATTTTCCACTGAGATTTTTGCAGATATTTCCCTTTCCCCTTTATGTAAAAACGTAACATAAAAATAACAATAATATGAAATAAAATAGACTTATTCTTTACTGAGACCATTTCCACAAAAACCTGACAAAAAGCATCAACAACTTTTAATGAATATTACATGTTATTCATTTAATACATCGATACCTGATGAACCAAGCCAGATATGTTCTCTTGGAAAGAAAAACTGTTATGAAAGACTAAAAAAGGCCAGCAAAGAAAATCCATCAACGGCAATCTGTCACCGACATCACGTGACCACAAGCGAAAAACAGCTGAGTTTTTTAGGCTAGACAAAACCCTATCACCAGGAGAAAAAAACATTGTTGCGATGGAACGAAACGTGGACAATTTTGAGCTTGTAAGGTTGCACACAAGTCCCCTTCTCTTCCCCTCCATCTCCCTCTCCTTTTATTCCTGATGTCATTGCATTCGTATGAACTGGGATTACTGTCCTACAGTTATTCACTATATTTATTAAAGCCCATATTTATCAAAAGCTGTAGAAAAGTAGCATAGCCGAGTCAGAGTGCGTGAAATCCCATGCATATATCTATCAGTCTTCCCATGTATTGCAGTCACAGATTCAATTCCTAATGGAATTTGCATGTATGTTAACGAAATGTCAACGAACGTGCACGTTTTCTAACCTAAGTATATTTAAGGAATATAAAACGCGCGCGCGCATGTCTCTGTACTGTGATATAAACACGAAGAAGGAAGATGTAGAGCAAGAGAAAAGCAAGCTTAGGAACACGGGGCGTAGCCGAGTGTTCTACATCTTCCAGAGTGTTTATATCACAGTACAGAGACATAAGCGATCGTTTTATATTGCTTTTATAAAATATTTTCGACGTTCTTTGAGCGAGCCATGTCTCTGTCCTCTGATATAAACATGGAAGCCAGCCAATCAGCGCGCGCGTTATATCTCAAATATTTTATAAATATATATATAACATGAGGTTTTGCTTAATTTGATGAGTCAGTTGTTCATTTGGGAGCATTAATTCATTTACCAAGAGCTCAATGACTATGAACAGTTTCTCAACTTATGTGCTAATGAGAATCAATTCTGGACTTTAGGACTCTAAAGCATATTTATGACAACTTTCCCATCTCCTTTGTTGATTCCAGATCTGTTCTCTTGGAAGGAACCACTATTATACGAACCCCCTCCCCCAGCGGTCCCCATCGTACGATTACCCACAATACCTCCACCAGAATATCCCCCTCCTCCTCCAGGATGCTCTGCGCCATATCCTCCCCCTCCAAATCCCCCGACACCTAGAACTGATGTGCCTTGGCCTCCAAGTCCACCGTTGGAGTAGGCCTTAGAGGCATTAAACAAGCCTGTTTTACCATCCCCAAAAAACCCAGCTCCGCTACTACAAAATAGATCGATACCGTCGGGACTACAAACTCGACCACCCATTCCACTTGCACCGCCTCCACAACGACTACCATTTTCGTATGCTTGCCCGGGGTCTCCGTCGTGATAACCAATCATTGGTCTACCGCCACCCCCTCCCCCACCGGCAACTATTAACCTTGTATTGTCATCACTAGAAACAACGAATGTTCCTCCTCCCCCACCCCCAGCGAAATCGTTAAACTGGGTATCGAGTTGTCCTATTTGTCCAACGAGTATCGTTAAATTGGAACTCTTAGTTAGGTGAAATGTTCCAGAGATTTGGGCACCAAGACCGCCCTTGTGGCACACCACCGAATCGTTTTTACACAATCCATCGGCACCTGACGCTCCGTAGGCTTCAATGATGTACTTTGCCGTCTTTGGTACTGTCCAAATCTGTTTAACGTTCTCAAGACGCACTGAATTTTGTAGGTTGGTACCTTTGTAACCAGAAGTACTGACAGGACCACTACGGCCTTTGGCTCCAAGACATGTGAACATGTATAGTAATGGTGAGACTGTAAAAACAAAATACTGGTATTGAAAAAAATAGAAGTGTCATGTTATGTTTATGTAGTAACTGACACGTAAGAAAATAGCTCTAGCTTGGCAAAAGCTTTTCTGATTGCTTTAAAAAAATGATAATATAACAATAATAATAGTAATCATCATCATCATCATCATAAATAATAATAATAACTACTAAGCGCCATATAATTGTTCGTCGTATTGTATTGTATTGTATTGTATTGTATTGTATTGTATTGAAGTGTATTGTATTGTATTGTATTGTATTGTATCGTAGTGTATTGTATTGTATCGTAGTGTATTGTATTGTATTGTATTGTATTGTATTGTATTGTATTGTATTGTAGTGTAGTGTAGTGTAGTGTAGTGTAGTGTAGTGTAGTGTATTGTATTGTATTGTATTGTATCGTAGTGTATTGTATATATTGTGACGTCAACCATGTCAAGAGGCACGCTTTCAAGCCTCTCCATCTCAGTAACGTTGTTTCTAACTTTAAACGTGTTACTGGGGTCTTTTAAAATATCCAGTATGATAACTAATGGTTCGAATTTGATTGCTGTTACTTTGGGGTCAAAAATGGAATCATTCAACACCAGAAGCTCGTCTCGACGTTCAGTTAACCATGGTTTGCCGCCATCTTTAAAAGCCGTTATTGGAATCAAGTTACTCAATTTGAGTATGGCTGCATCCCTTCTACTTCTGTCGGGTGATGTTAGTGTTAACCCTGGTCCTGTATTAGACCCGTGTGGCTTGTGTGCGAAAGCCTGCCGTGTAAATCAAAAAGCTGTTCAATGTGATGACTGTAACATTTGGTATCATGCCAAGTGTATACATATGAACAACAATGAGTACACTGATATCTGCCTCCCCTCAGCCAACTGGTCTTGTACCAAATGTTTATTCCCATTACACGATATGGATAATAGAGAGGCTGGATGTGATGCTACTACTTTAAAATCGTCAGCAACTTCTACAATTAATAGTCAACCGTCCCGAGTACATCTTGTAAGAGGTTTAAAGATGGCCCACTTGAATATAAATCGACTTGTAAATAAAATGGATGGTTTACGTGAATTACTCCAAAGCTATAATTTTGACATCTTCACCCTTAGCGAAACCTGGCTCTCATCTAGTATTACTGATGGTGAACTTAAGGTCCCTGGGTATACTTTTGTGCGTAAGGATCGTTCCTCCTCCAATAAATCAGTCGGTGGTGGTGTAATGATCTACATCCGTGAACACATTCACTTCACTGTAAGAACTGATTTAATGACAGCCAAGGATGAAATTCTGTGGATTGAAATTACCAGACCCAAATGTAAGCCACTACTGTTGGCAACAGTCTACAGACCACCCGATTCAAGTTCCGTGGAATTTATTGATCGTATTAATGAAGCTCTGCACAAAATCGACAGTGATCGCTATGCTATTGCTATTATGGGTGATTTCAACATTGATCAACTCTCTAAGAAGAATTCATCAACCAAATTAATAAGATCATTTGCAGTAGAAAATGATCTTAAGCAAATCATCCAAGAACCTACAAGAATAACTGAATACTCCAAGTCCACAATCGACTTAATTTTTGTTAATTTTGAATACAGAGTGGCTCAATCTGGAGTAATTCACACTTCTCTCAGCGATCATTATACTACTTTTTGTGTTATGAAAAGCGGCGTAACAAAAGCCCCACCAAAGTGCTTTGAATTCCGTAGCTTCAAAAACTACAATAAAGACGTGTTTGTGAAAGACCTCGAACAAGTCCCTTGGTCAGTCGTTGTTGAAAGTGTTGAGGACATTGATGACTCTGTTTTCCTTTGGGAGCGCCTCTTTACTGATGTGGCAAATAGCCACGCACCTATCAAATTCAAGCGTGTAAAAGGTTACAAAAATCCCTGGATTACACAAGAACTCATTGATTTACGGAATGATAGGGATTATCATCATAAAAAAGCTATTAGTAGAAACAGTGTGTATCATTGGAGCATGTATAGAAAGTTACGTAATCAAGCAAACTTCCAAGAACGAAAATCGAAGTCAAATTACTATTGTCAGCTAATAAGTGAAGCAAAAAACGACAGCTCAAAAATGTGGCGTGCCATAAAAAGTGTTCTTCCAAGTAATAAAGTCTCAGATGTTTGTACCATCCTTGACAATGGCAAACTTTATACTGAAAGTAAATCTATCGCCAAGGTGTTCAATGACTTTTTTTCATCTGTTGGAAAACAACTGTCGAAAGCCTTTGAAAAGTTCCTTTTTAAAGCCACTGATATTAACATCGTTTTATCTAGCTTCAAGTTCCACCCGGTTAATGTTGACTTTAATTGTCAAGGAATGCCTAATGAATTTAAAAACAAACAAAGCAACTGGATTGGATAAAATTAGTGCTCGTTTATTGAAAGATGCTGCTGAGGTAATATCTCAAACTTTGACAACACTGATAAATAAGTCTTTGGTTGATGGTTGTTTCCCGAAGATATGGAAGTCGGCGAGAGTTTCAGCATTGTTTAAGAGCGGCGATAGGTCTTTGAAGGATAATTATAGACCTATATCTATCCTACCTACAGTCAGTAAAATCATCGAGAAAGCTGCTCATGTTCAACTTTATACCTATTTGGAGGACAACAAATTATTGGCTGACGCCCAATATGGCTTTCGACATAAACGTTCAACTACAACAGCATTGATTAACTTTACCGACAATCTTCTCAACAAAATGGATGAAGGCCAAGTAACAGGAGTGGTTTTTCTAGATCTGCGTAAAGCCTTCGACACGGTGGACCACACCATATTGATTAAAAAACTTAAATCGTTGGGTATCACTGGATCAGCCCTAAAGTGGTTCCATTCTTATCTTAATGGCAGGACACAGAGGACAGTGTTTGGTGGATCGACCTCCCCTGATGCCAAGGTATCCGTTGGTGTTCCTCAAGGGTCCATACTTGGACCCTTGTTGTTTTTAGTTTATATCAATGGAATACATCTAAAGTTAACGCACTCGACATTAACTATGTTTGCTGATGATATGGCACTTTCATGTTCTGATAAATCAGCCACCGACCTCCAATGGAAATTAAATGCTGATCTTGAAAGTGTTTCTTCTTGGCTACGAGATAATAAATTGACACTGAACATCGATAAGTCGAAATTCATGCTACTTGGAACTCCTACTCGTCTCAAAAAGATAAGTAGTATTCACCTTTCAGTTAACGGTAGTGAATTTGAAAGAGTGAAAACCTTCAAGTACCTAGGCGTTATTATCAACGAAAATCTAACATGGAGTGATCATGTAGATCAAATACAAGTTAAAGTTGCTCAACGTCTTGGAGTTCTTAAACGCATCAAGCATCTTTTACCCATGGAAACTAGAGCCATTTATGTCAACACAATGGTTGCACCTGTTATCGAATATGCAAGCATAGTATGGGGGGACAAAAACAACAAAGTCCTCATGAATTCACTACAAGTCCTACAAAATAAAGCGGCCAAGCTCGTTCTGGACCTTCCACCTTATTCCTCAGGAACCGAAGCGCTGAATAGACTGGATTGGCTTGACTTATATGCAAGGAGATCAATTCAACGTTCCATCTGGATGTATAAACTTCTGAAAGACGATGACTGTAATCTTATACGTGGTTCTGATGTCCATACATATAACACTCGAAATAAAGAACTTTTAAGGACAACTAAGTCTGAATTGAACAAAGGTCTGTTAAGATCTTACAATAGTTTTTTAAAGAATTGGAACATTTTACCGAATGATTTGAAAATGTTGCCTACTGTTAATCATTTTAAGAGAGCAATTATCAACAGATTTAAATGTTTGTAATTTTATCGATCTCAATTTTTATAATTTTTAGCAAGTTTTTATACATTTTATACGTTATATATTTTTAGTCCTTTTTATTAATTTATTTTACAATTTTTTCTTTTATACAGAGCCCTGCTGAAAAGCACTTATTGTGATGTAGGCCGTCTGTTTAAAGATTGTTATTATTATTATTATTATTATTATTATTATTATATTGTATTGTATTGTATTGTATTGTATTTTATTGTATTGTATTGTATTGTATTGTATTGTATTGTATTGTATTGTATTGTATTGCAGTGTAGTGTAGTGTAGTGTATTGTAGTGTATTGTATTGTATTGTATTGTATCGTAGTGTATTGTAGTGTATTGTAGTGTATTGTATTGTATTGTATTGTATTGTATTGTAGTGTAGTGTAGTGTAGTGTAGTGTAGTGTATCGTATCGTATCGTATCGTATCGTATCGTATCGTATCGTATCGTATCGTATCGTATCGTATCGTATTGTATTGTATTGTATTGTATTGTATTCCACACCATAGAAAATACAGCCAATCAGAAAGCAGGAAACTATAAAACAATGGTTTTTCGTGGCATACCTTGGATATCCCACTAGTCACTTGTATTTCCTTTGTACATACACTCGCCTAAAAGGCTTGTGTATACTAGAAAATACAAGTAACTTCGTGGGATATTCCAGCCAGATCAGCTTTCTCACCATTTTCACATTTGTCTCCATGGTATCCTGGCACACACTGGCATGTGTAATCCTCTGTGGAGCGAGCTTTGCAAGTTCCTCCATTTAAACATGGCTTATCTTCACACGGATCCTGCAACAAGATTGTAAATACATACCGTATATTATATATATTTTAACAAAGCTAAACATTTCTTGGCCTTTTAATAAATAAATATCATTTAACCTAGGTTAACTATTAAGTGTAAACTCAGTTTAAACTTGCTTACCAAAACTATTCGTGATAGATGATGGTAGTCGTTGGATTGCTTCAGAGATCCTACCTTTTCACCCAGTAAGAGGCATTTATACGCACCCCTTCTACTTGGTTTGCTACCAAAGTTGACCGACTTACATCCCTGAAAGCGATCACATTTCATCAAACACTCGAAGTCACTATTGGCTTTATCTTTCTTGATGATATTCCCATCAAGAACTTGAAACTCGTGGCGTGCGAAATAGGATGAGATAGTTTGAGAAGAACAAAACTGAAAAAGAACGAAAGCACACAAGACACACGCACGATGCATGTTGGTGTTCAGAAAGGAGAGAATGAGTCAACTTCCACTTTACAGGTGTTTAACCTTCGCATGACACTGGTAAATGTCAAAACGTTTGTGCAAGCTAGAATGACTCAGTTTTGAAATTGTTATCATTTGATAGACCTTGTGTCATATTAACTTCAGTTAAACAACTATTTGGGTAAATATCGGTCAAAAGTTGGAAACTGATCCTTGTTCCTGAGTTGATGAATATAGATGAATATAAAGAATTGTTCGCAAAAATTCTGTATTTTAATGATCATCAGCTGGAAATTTCGATCTAAAAGCTAAAAGAACAATGGAGTTGAGGGACGTAGAGTACAAACACTTAGAGTGTGCAATATAAATAGTACTAAATAGTGCTAAATTATGCAAATTCTATTGTTTTCTATTGTTTAATTAAAACTATTTAGTAGTAAATAGTGCAAAGTTACATGGCAATTTTCATAAATCTGATTTTTTGGAAAAACTACTACCTATAGTACAAAACCGCATTTATTGTTTCATAAAATCAAGTTCTGCACTCTTACTCAGCTCCAACGATTTCTATGGAAGCGTTTTCGAATAAAACGCGCTTGAACTTTTACGCATCAAAATAGTAAACAATTTCAAGCATTCAGATTACTTGGCCGAAGACCTTACTTTTAGGACTCGGAAAAAAAAATTTTTTGGGCTCATATGAAAAGGCGCACAACGTGACCTAAATTCATATTTCTCAAAATCGTGTGACGCAATTTTGTTATACTTTTCCAAACGAAAAGTTATATTGAATATGAACTCAAAAAAAGCTTTTTCCGAGTCTTCAAAGTTACGTTTTCGGCCAAGTAAATTGAATGCTTGGAAGGAATTTTACTTTGCCATTCATAAAACCTTAAATTCCCATCAAACAATCGAAGATAGTTCAAAAATAGCAAATGTAAAAAATAGGAAGAAAACGACTTTCAATATATTCTTATATTACAGGTGTTAACGTTGAGATAGAGAAGCAAGCAATTATTTAATTAATGAAACTGGTGTATGTCAAAATATCTGTGCAAGCCTAGGACAGTTACCATAATTGATCAGCTTATCGTGATGTCAAAGTAGTCATTCAGACGTCATATGAACAAGTAAACTTATTCAGTTATTGGTCCTTTAATGCTAGGTTTAGGTAAAGTTCAAAGCGACCGACTAGATAACGCTAATTATTATATTCTTAGATCTGTGTTAGGCTATGGTAAAACTGTTCCATATGAGCAGATATTAAGTACCGTCGAACTATCTAATCTCAAGAAACGACGTATCTATCAGTCAATGGTATTACTTTATAAGAGTTTATATGGAGATGGTCCTCAGTATATAAAGAATCTTTTTAGCTTTAGAAAAACACATTATAATCTCAGGGGAGATGGATATAAGCTAGCTATACCTAGGTTTAACTTATTATGGAAGAAAAAATCATTTAGCTATATGGCTGCTAACGTTTGGAATAGTCTTCCCAACAAAGTTCATAATGCAGCGAGTCTAACTGAATTCAAAAGCAACCTTAAGAAAGCCATTCTTTAGATTCTTCACAAGAGTACCCGACGAGTCACTTGCTCAAATCGCCGCAAAACAGCTCAAAAACACATTGATAACATTCCATTCATACTTTAGACGCAAAATTAAAAGTTGCTGGGAAAAAAATATCCGCTCCACATTGCCAGCCAGATAAAACCCAAAACGTTATGCTCCCCAGCCAGGCATTCGGAGTATCATTTTTTTACCAGCCAGAAAGTCGTGTATGGCTTGCCAGGATATTTGCCAGCCAGCAAGCTCTATGCAACTTCCAGTTTGCTAGCCAGGAAAATTTAAAGTTTGCACATTTTTACACAATCATCGGCATTCAATAAAGTGGCAAAGAAAAGAAACCATTTAATGAAATATTGAATGTTTACTAGACGTTCATGTGGTCCTCTTTGTTTTACACGTTTTTGGGGACTTTAAAATGTCAAGACCTCTGTGGCTTTCCATTTTTAATATCTATGTCATTTGGCCAGGTTGGTCGAGCGGTTTAAGGCGGTGTTACACGAAACGATTTTTAACGACGATTTTCAGCGCAACGGCGTTGCGTTAAAAATCTTTCTCGTGTAACATGACACTTGGAACGATTTTCCTTGCAATTTTCGCTTCGGCAACGCGTTGCGAGTTTTTAAATCCAAGTCAGAAACTCGCAACGCATAATATTGCAAGTTGTTGCAACGTTTCGCGGAAAATCGTCGTTAAAGGCCCGGTAATACGAGCAACAAAATCGTGCAACTTGTCGCGCAACAATGTTGAGTTGCAAGTTGCAGAGCAAATGTTGCTCGTATTACCACCCCGAGCGCAACAAATTTTCTTTGTTGCATGAAGTAAAAGCACTGTCTACTTCGTAAAAGGTAAAACATTTAGCAAACGAAAAGTAAAAATTCATAATTTAAAAGAACCAAATATTGTTCATTGCAGTTGCCTCTAACCTTAAGTTTGAATCCCACTGTAGCGTTGGAACTGAAAATTAATACAAAATACCAATCAAATCTGGAGTTCACCTGAATCCTTTTCGCGATAAATCAATAGTATTTTAGGTGTTATGTAAAATACCATTCAACATTATATGCCCGCATTTACATGTTACAAGCTTGTAGGTCCTATGTGGTTAATTTAAGCATATATAGCAACATCTCTAAACCAATAGATAAATTGATAATCATTACATTCCAACCTCTCTCCTTTTTATTTTCCCATTTTATCACGCTTGGTAATTGTATCTAATGATGTTAACCATGCATTCAGAGTAGGACGGAGAAAAAAAATGTGTAATTCAAGCAAAGCTTACGTAAAACAGAAAAGAAATAGGTCACTTACGTGGAGGCTTCGTAACCAGTGTCTCGATTTGTTGAAACACCACTCATGGTATTTTTAGAAAAAAATTCTGAAAAGATCAAGAGAAAATTTCTATCAATAAAATTCATATTTGATAAAAATTGAAATAAAATATGATTCCGTAAGCGACCATTCGCCTCAAAAGTTTCGCAAAACTGAATTTGCAAAGTTTCGAAGCAAAGGCCATCTGCCTATCGACCATTCGCCGCAAAAGTTTCGCGAAAACTGAATTTGCAAAGTTTCGAAGCAAAGGCCATCTGCCTATCGACCATTCGCCGCAAAAGTTTCGCAAAAGTGAATTTGCAAAGTTTCGAAGCAAAGGCCATCTGCCTATCGACCATTCGCCGCAAAAGTTTCGCAAAAGTGAATTTGCAAAGTTTCGAAGCAAAGGCCATCTGCCTATCGACCATTCGCCTTAAAAGTTTCGCAAAACTGAATTTGCAAAGTTTCGAAGCAAAGGCCATCTGCCTATCGACCATTCGCCGCAAAAGTTTCGCAAAAGTGAATTTGCAAAGTTTCGAAGCAAAGGCCATCTGCCTATCGACCATTCGCCTCAAAAGTTTCGCAAAACTGAATTTGCAAAGTTTCGAAGCAAAGGCCATCTGCCTAAGCGACCATTCGCCGCAAAAGTTTCGCAAAACTGAATTTGCAAAGTTTCGAAGCAAAGGCCATCTGCCTATCGACCATTCGCCGCAAAAGTTTCGCAAAACTGAATTTGCAAAGTTTCGAAGCAAAGGCCATCTGCCTATCGACCATTCGCCTCAAAAGTTTCGCAAAAGTGAATTTGCAAAGTTTCGAAGCAAAGGCCATCTGCCTAAGCGACCATTCGCCGCAAAAGTTTCGCAAAACTGAATTTGCAAAGTTTCGAAGCAAAGGCCATCTGCCTATCGATCATTCGCCGCAAAAGTTTCGCAAAAGTGAATTTGCAAAGTTTCGAAGCAAAGGCCATCTGCCTATCGACCATTCGCCGCAAAAGTTTCGCAAAAGTGAATTTGCAAAGTTTCGAAGCAAAGGCCATCTGCCTAAGCGACCATTCGCCGCAAAAGTTTCGCAAAAGTGAATTTGCAAAGTTTCGAAGCAAAGGTCATCTATCTAACTAACATTGACAACAAAAATTTTCAAAAGAACTTTGCAGAGTCTCGCAGCAAATGTCTTCTATCTTTTACTGGTGTCTGTGTAGGCTATACCAATGCGGCTCCCATACGGCCAAATGATTTCGACAACCTGAAATGAGTGCTAGCTTGATTTGAATCGTTAGCAGGGTTACTGTTGAGATAGACACTCAGTTCAGTATTGCCCTTTAAACATAATGTTATTTAATTAAAATTCAAATAAATAAGTTCCAGTTCAAACAAATTAAACTGCTGTTGGAATCGTCAGGGAGAGGTTTTTCCGGTTACAACAGTCAAAAGACTATATAATCTTTTTCTAAGGTAGAATGCCAAAATTTTACCGTTGTTCGTAAAATCTTGTTGATATTTCAAGGTTCTTTTTGCCTTTAGAGATATGGTAAAACACTCTGTGAATACAACCAAATGGTCTTGCGAGAAGAAAACGAATACATACAGTTCTTGAAATATCACCAATCTTTTTATTCCAAACATGTTTCGGCAGCGTCACACTGACGTACAAGAATAGGTGTACAAGAATATCTATAAAATATACATAAAGCGCAGCCTCTTTTAATATCAGTAGAAAGTCCGTGAGTGAATGCCCAAATCAGAGATAACAGTATTGAAGTAACTTAATAATTTCCCCAAGAAAACGTTAAAGATTGAGAGCAAAGCTAAGGGCCTGTTGCACTACAACGAAATACTTTAGGTGTATTCAAAACTTAACACTTAGGCATAGTGCAAACAGGTACTTACAAAAACTGCTAATATTTGGGTAAGCAATTTTCAAAGGAGTTGTCATCTTGTTTGCAAAGCCAATTAGGTTATAGCGGTAAATTAGTTTCCAACCGGTGACTAAAATAATTAATTGTTCGCGATCGAGCATTACATAAAATTTAAGAACAAGAAAACAACCCAAGGGGGTGCGCTTTAGTTAGTTAAGGGTCCGTCCCATAACCAATGAGAGGATAAGAAATAATCCTGGTCTGTCAAGATGTTGACCTTGGAGGTCATGCTTCAAAATTCATCATCATGCACCAACAGAGCAACACGAGCACTCTACATACAGTAACATTTCGTTTATTGTAAACACAATAAACATATAATGACTCTTAATTTTGAATCCTACATCTTTATTTCGGTTGTAAAAACTTCTATTTTGCCGGCCGTCTTGTTTTGAAATGTACCACAAACAGTGAGTTGGTGGGTAAACGAACACCTAAAGGAATGTTACAAAAAGCCTAGTGAAAACACACTCCACTGTATCCTGGCATGTAGCTTTGTGTTTTACATTTCCAGAGCTGAGTTTGGCCTTCCAAAAAAAAAAACCCAAAAAACCCCCAGAAAATATGAAAAATTTAACATACACATTGATTGGTATCCATCGGATTTTTTCTGGAACATGTCAACTGTATGTGAGTCGTAGGCAACCTACCGCCTTGTATCTTTACCCTTCTGGCGCGAAAAATACTACAATAGGTTAGTTGACAGATATCTGCCAGATTAGTAAACAAAAGACAACCAGAGAACTGTTCTCAGAACAGAAGTGAACAGAACCTACAGAAAGTTATAAAAGAAAATTGAATTCAACGGTAACCCTGTTTTAACTGACAATAAATGTTTTAGGACCTGATTATATAAACCAGGTTGGGCCAGTAAGCTGGCTGACTTCTTTTGCTTTTTGGTCCCAAGGGAAAAAAGCCCTTAGTGAAAACTTTGAGAAAGTTACACTTCTTGTTTTCTATATCAAAGTTGTCCCGTGCACAAATACCATACAAAAAATCCCTGGAGAAGCATGTGACAGAAAAATTGAACGAATTTCACGTTTTGTTCAAAATCTGACAAGAATTTCAGTGGAGGGAGTCGCCTTTTGCTACATGCCGGTGTATCAATGCTTGACACATCAAAAGAAAGCAAGTGGCGGTATGTTTTGGAACTCCGGAAAGCCTTGAAAAAGCACGCAAACTCAGTGACAGATATCTGTCACATTATTTAGTTAATGTTTGTTAACTAACAGACCATCCTACAATCGTTTTCAGTTGAAACCGCAGATAACAATCATGTACTTAAAAGAATGACTACATTTTGAATCCTACATCTTTATTTCTTGTTAAGGGTTGTAAAAACTTCTATTTTGACGGCCGTCTTGTTTTAAAATGAAAGTTACAACACCAAAAACACAACTGCAAACAGTTGGTGGGCGGGTTGGTGGGTAAACGAACACCTAAAGGAATGTTACCGGAAATGTAGCCCGGCATGAGCTTTGTGTTTTTAAATACATTTCCGGAGTTACATTTAAGATGAAAAATATAGACACTGATAAACTAATCATCGCCTACTGCAAATGTCGTCCAAGTTGCATTGCAACGGCTGTGTTTTTGAATCAGACTAGAACAATTATAATTCTAAAAGGCTTATTATAACAACAGATAACAATAGTTGTGGACAAACAATAATAACTTTAAGCAGTAAAAGTTTGTTTTGTAGTATAAAAAGTCAACATTCGCTAAACCGTTCCTTGAAGAGTGATTTTGATGAATAGGTTGTTTTTGTAGGCCGACTGTCAGCAAACGAGATACATTCGCACAGTCTGCTAATAAGCACACGAATCAAATCGAAGTGCATTAGCTTGACCTTTCCTAGAGGCATTACATTTTAGTTTTTCGTTTTTGGATAGTTTGAAGAAGATTTAGGTAACGATAAGAGCTTACGTCTCATATATCCAAAACTTGACTGATTCAATTTTATGTCCCTTACTGAAAATGATCATTACATTCTGAATCGATTAAAACTCTGGAAATTACACAAACGAAACTAAGTAAAAAAATAAAAAAATTAAAAAGGAATTCGTCGTTTTTTTATGTATCTTCTTGATCAATGTGGGTAACAGAACCGGAATTTGAGTGGCTTCATGGGTAAACAAAAATTAACCAACATATTTTGATAAAGATTACTTCAGGAACCTACAACAGGATCACGGCTGCAAGATGAATACCTGCAGAAAGTTTTTCTGCTCGCTGGGTACAAGATGACAAGTTCGATAGTCATCTCAGCCCAAACATTAAAGAAAAGCTAAGTTCCGTCAGTGGATGTCACCCATTGCTATGATTTAGCATCATTACCACGTTGCATTGAACTACGTTAAATTTAGTTCAAAGTTAAGCATCTAATACAATGTATATACGTAAAGTACTGATAACGACTATATTCGCTAATCTCAAACAATGACCCACTCACCTGTATTATACCATATTTTCCTCATGTTAAGTCTCTAATAGCCAGTGAATCATTACCAGCCCT
Organism: Telmatactis stephensoni; assembly: GCA_029948255.1. Lineage (NCBI taxonomy): Eukaryota > Metazoa > Cnidaria > Anthozoa > Actiniaria > Isophelliidae > Telmatactis > Telmatactis stephensoni. The sequence continues at coordinate 90,490 of JALIZF010001389.1, read as the reverse complement.
TATCAGGGAAGACCAGCTAGGGCACTGAGGGTCAAATGAGTGCATGAGCTGAAAACGTATAGGTATTCAGGTTATTAACTATTACACTTATTAAGTACGGAGGAACATTGAAGAAATGAATGAAAACATTGTATGGATGTGATGTATCTGTACCTCAAGAACGTAGGACGTAGGCATGCCATTATTCCCGCCAAATCCATATCCTTATGTAAAATAGATTGTCTTGAACCTACAAATCAATTTTTTACAAATCAGTAAGGCAATAGGCAGACTATGTATTTTTTCAGCTTTGCCGCTTACCTTTAGCTGACTTTCAAACAGGATGGAATATCAACAACAACAACGCCTTCGTCCTCAGGACCGATGCTCACCAGAACTGATATACATGCTGACCACGTGTGTTAGCACTGTACGACCAGTACATGACAAGCTATGGTCTGATTTGTCGAAAAAATGACGAGTTGACAGATGGATTACTATTTCCCTCCAATTATCAAAATGCCCGATAAATTTACACAGGCTTCCCGGTCTTTGGTCATATGACTAGTTATGTGGGTTTCCTGTTGTTTTGCCAAGAAACCAACAGTTGCGTTGTTAGCCAGAGACCTGGCAGTGATTCCTAGGGACATAGCGAATTTATTTAACAGCCAGGAAATTAAAATTTTGTCTTAATATACCAGCCAGGCACAGTTATTCCGAAATACGAGCCAGAGGTCATTATATGCATTTTTGTTTCCCAGCCAGCAACAAAAGTTATGTGGAGCGGATATTTTGTGGAGCGGCTCGGTTGGGTACTCCTGTCTTCAGTTCAATTTATTTTCTATAACTATTGATAATTTCATACCATTTTTTTCTATATTATGTTTCCAAGTTATAATTAATTTATGTTGTTCACACACGTTCGTATTTTGAACGAGTTTCTAGCTCCTGGACGATACGTGTTTAAATAAAATAAATAAATAAATAAATAAATAATCATTAATTTGTAGAAATTTAATAAAACCCTCGAGCTCTTATCAAACCGAGTAATGATAGATCTATAGAAAGCAGCTGCTTTTGATGATATGTCGTCACTAGTAGAAACTCGTTACTCCCTTCCAAACTAAAAAACCCCAAGACGTTCTTTTGAACGTTCATTCGGTGAGCTATACACCTATTTCAATAAACATTGTCGGTATCAAGCCTTCGCGACTCACCCGAAAGGGAGTATTGGGAAAAATCACTAAAGATATAAAACCACAAAAATCCCACACGGTTACTCAAATTCAGCTTGCTCTGACCTTATACACTTAAGAACTTCATTTACTGATGCGAAAGTCAACACTAAAGCGGAAAAGAAAGTGAAGTTTTGCTACTACTCATACTCCTTTTCGGTCTATTCGCGTGGGCTTGAGAGCTCTCATATACGACGTTTTGAAATAGGTGCGAATGGCGAATGGCGAAAGGAAATTTGGGGTAACAAGAATTGTTTCATTTTCATTAATTAAATACCCAAGCAATGCCGGTACCATGCAATAAAGACCTTATTGGGCAAAGTGGTCGATAGGCGATTCATATCTGCGCGTCGGATAGCGGTCTAATAGCGTGACCACAGTTCCTTTCGGTTGTGCTGCAATCACCAATCGCCAATCGCCATTCGCCCCGTCAACCTTTTTGAATTAGCTATATACCTGCCGAGTAAAAATAGAATTTTTAAAAGAATCTGCCCTGGAAAGGAGTCAATCACGTATCATATCCGCTTACCTCGATCTACGGAAATCGATATGATATTTTGCATTAGCTAGCATTTGAAATGCCTCTCTACAATACCTACAACAGCAATTTCATAGACATATTTTTCTATTAGGATGGATAAAAGTTTTACAAGGAAATATCTTAAAAATTCGCCTTGCTCAAAAGGTTTGAGTTTCATATCGGTATGGTCAGGTATTATCTGTTAGATTTTCCACTGAGTTTTTTTGCGGATATTTCCCTTTTCCCTTTATGTAAAAATGTAACATAAAAGTAACAATAGTATAAAATAAAATAGAATTATTCTTTAGTAGACCATTTCCACAGAAACCTGACAAAAAGCATTAACAACTTTTTAATGAATAATTGCTGGTTATTCATTTGATACATATTGATACCTGATGAACTAAGCCAGATATGTTCTCTTGGAAGGAGAAACTGTTATGAAAGACTAAAAAAGGCCGGCAAAGAAAATCGATCAACGGCAATCTGTCAGCGACATCACGTGACCGCAAGCGAAAAACAGCTGTATTTTTCCTCCAGGCTAGACAAAACCCTATCACCAGGAAAAAATCATTGTTGCGACGGAACGAACCGTGGACAATTTTGCGCTTGGAAGGTTGCACACAAGTCCCCTTCTCTTCCCCTCCATCTCCCCCTCCTTTTATTCCTCTTGTCATTGCATTCGTATGAACTGGGATTACTGTCCTACAGTTATTCACCATATTTATTGAAGCCCATAAAATGTACATCAAATCATTTAAATTTGTCATGAAGATCTTCATTTATTGCACTCTATCACTAGCCTGTAATTAAAGAGCACTTCCCTTCCTGTTCACTCCCCTCCCTCCCCTCCTTTCCTCCCTCCCCTCCCTCCCTAGAACCTGTTTACGAGCTATTCTATCAAAATCTGTGGAAAAGTAGCATAGCCGAGTCAGAGTGCGGGAAATCTAATGTATATGTCTATTAGTTTAATAAGATTCCTAATGGAACTTGTATGTTAACGAAATGTCAACGAACGTGCACGTTTTCTAACCTAAGTATATACCATGAGTTTTTACTTCATTTTGTATAACATGAGTCAGTTGTTCGTTTGGGAGCATTACTTCATTAACCAAGAGCTAAAAAGCCACTGTATGACTATGAACAGTTTCTCACTGAACTTATATGTTACATAGAATCAATTATGTCTTGGACTTTAGGACTTTAAAGCATTTTTATGATAACTTTCCCATCTCCTTTGTTGATTCCAGATCTGTTCTCTTGGAAGGAACCACTATTATACGAACCCCCTCCCCCAGCGGTCCCCATCGTACGATTACCCACAATACCTCCACCAGAATATCCCCCTCCTCCTCCAGGATGCTCTGCGCCATATCCTCCCCCACCAAATCCCCCGACACATAGAGCTGATGTGCAAATGCCTCCAAGTCCACCGTTGGAGTAGGCCTTGGAGGCACTAAACATACCTGTTTTACCATCCCCCAAAAACCCAGCTCCGCTACTACAAAATAGACGGGAACCGTCAAGACTACATAATCGACCACCCATTCCACTTGCACCTCCACAACGACTACCATTTTGGTAAGCTTGCCCGGGGTCTCCGTCGTGATAACCAATCATTGGTCTACCGCCACCCCCTCCCCCACCGGCAATTATTAACCTAGTATTGTCATCGCTAGAAAGAACGAATGTTCCTCCTCCCCCACCCCCACCGAACTCGTTAAACTGGGTATCGAGTTGTCCTATTTGTCCAACGAGTATCGTTAAATTGGAACTCTTAGTTAGGTGAAATATTCCAGAGATTTGAGCACCAAGACCGCCCTTGTGGCACACCACCGAATCGTTTTTACAGAATCCATCGGCACCTGACGCTCCGTAGGCTTCAATGATGTACTTTGCCGTCTTCGGTACTGTCCAAATCTGTTTACCGTTCTCAAGACGCACTGAATTTTGTAGGTTGGTACCTTCGTAGTCAGAAGTGCTCACAGGACCACTACGGCCTTTGCCCCCAAGACATGAAAATGTGTACTGTGCAACTGAAAAAGAAATCGATGTCATATCAGTTATATTTTAGCTTCGCTCTATCATAATGCAATGTTAGATTAGTTTTTGAGGAGGTTGCTGTTGTTGTTGTCGTCGTTAAACAAGTTTTAACTTATAACTCGCCTTGGCAACTCGTAACGTATCCGCCCGTACGGGGAACATCTAGTAAGATGTATTTTTGCCATATCGTATCTGAATCGTCTAAACGCGCGTCACACATATCGGACTTTTTTAACGATCTCTTCAACAAATGAAGCTATTTGAGGACCGTAACATTGGGAAACATTGGGATCGATACGATGTCAATGACATGAGATTGACGCCCGTGTGTCTGATTTCTTAATGTTCCATATTACCTGGTACACGATCTCCAGGAGTCACTAAAGTTGATTCCTAGAGAAAAAGATAGCAAAGTAAATATTAGGTGCCACTAATGAATTTCAAGCTAAAAGATGGTGTCTTAAATCAAGTGGATGAACAAAAAACGCATCCCCAGGTGCGCGGCATGGCAAAGTATTCTCGCAAATGAACAGTAATATCGTCTGCGCGTTTTTGGCGAAATCATGCAAGGTTCATTTTTATTGATGTCTTGTTTTGATCTTGGTTGTGACTAAGTCTATGCCAGAAGTATATTTTTAATAGAAAAATGTCCTTGATGTAGTAAAGCACTCTGGTTTTAAAATATGATTGTCAGGCCATTTCCCAAGCTTTTGGGTGGGATCTGTTTTAATACTGTTCTATTAGCTTTTGCCAAATCAATTAGAAGCATTCGTGCAAAGAAACAATAAAGCAAACTAAAGCAACTCATATGCAAAATGATCAAGTAAAGAAACCTAGTTCCTGTTACGTACAATATCTCTGACTTAAGTGTGGAAATATTGTTGGAAATTAATTTGAGCCTGCACATCTGTGATGGTCCTCATATGTACAGCCTCTATAAAGGTGGTGTTACACGAGTCGATTCGCAACAACGATTTTCCGCGCGACAAATGTTACCCGTATAGTTTATTGTGTGGATGACACAAAATGGAACGATTTTTACCGGAATTTTTGCTTAGCCAACGCGGTTAATTGTTTGATTTGAATTTTAAAATTTTATCGAAAAACTATGAATTTGACCAAGTGTTGCGCGGAAAATCATTGTTACGAATTGACTCGTGAAACACTACCTTAACTAAAAGGAGCATTTTATAATTTAGAATTAATATTAACATTTACATCTACATTTATTTCTATATTTGCATCTAAATCTTCAACTACCCCTTTATTTTAATTTACATGTACTTTTAAATTTACATCTACTTCTTAAATTGCATTAACATCCACATATTCATCTACATGTTTTTTTGCCTCCACAGTTGTATCTACATTTGCATTTATATTTTCATCTGCGTTTAACTCTATATCAACATTTTCATCTACATCTAACGTCTTCAATTCAAGCTGCATCTGCATTTACATGTGCATGTAATTTAACATTTACATATACATTTATATCTACATCTTTGTCTAGGTCCACATCTGCATTACAATTGAATTAACATTAACATCTGCATGTAAATTTACAGTTACTCCGACATCTTTATTTACAATTGCATATACTTGTGCATCTACATTTATATTTGCATATAAATCTATATGATTATCGACATTCATATCTACATCTATACCTACAACTACATCTACAACTACCTCTGCATAAACATGATGGTCTGCCTCTAAATCTACATCTACACCTACATTTGAATCTTCATGTTCATACACATTTACGACTGCAGATTTAGATGCAGATTGTGAAGAACACAGTGATTTAATATTTAACTTCCTTTTGATTACGTATTGATTGACTGCTTAGTAATTCGATCTTTTTCCAATGAACTACTCGATGAATCACACGTGGAAACAAGCTCACAACTATTTACGGGATAAAGGAGGTAAAATCGATATTATAATTGTAACGAAGTGATTATTTAGTTTACATAATAGTTTATTAGCATTATCTTTGATTCGTCGTGTTATTATGAACTAGTTTTCTTATGATTTATACCTTGTAACTGTGTTGTAGTAAAAATATGATTGGAATGCATACCAAGTAATCACGATCTAAATTTAACTTGAAGACTCTACTTTATTAGCAAGCATTGTAAAAGTAATAGGTTTTCCTTTTGATTTAATTGTAGCTTTACGTAATTCAATAAAGAAAGAAACGATGAATTGCAGTATAAGTAAACTGGAATACGGCCCACCGAGGACGTATAGTTATTGACCTCAGCCGTTACAGTAAAGCTCCTTTATTGTGTGACATGATGACAGACAATAGCGAGGCCGGCTATTTTGACGATCTCAAAACAGATGAAACTAAACCGACAAGGAAAAGGACCCAAACCGAAAAGGGGAAGGAATATGACAGATCTCTATACATAAACGCTAGAAAAAACTGTTACAAGAAATGGAGGAGAAAATTAAATCGACTATCTACTCTGCTTGTAGACAGCGAAGATGTCACGCTATTGCGTACCGAACGAAATGAATTGGACGAGTTATTCAACGAGCTAACGGCGCGACAAGAAAGGCTTGAAGAATGTTTAGAAAACGACGACAGTTTACAAAACCAAGCCGAAAACGATTACGACTGCTGGGACCGTGAGAACGCCGAGGCCCTTAAACGTGCAAATAATAGAATCACTGAGCTGTTAACAGAAAACAGTGACAACGCTTCAACGAGATCAAGCCGCACTCGAGTTTCAAGCAAAACAGGAATCTCAACATCATCCCGTATGAGAAAAACTGAAGTGGCGATCAAAGCAGCCAGACTAGACGCAGAGCTAAGATTCCACAAAAGCGAAAAAATGGTAGCATTAAGAAAGCAGGAAGGAGAAATGGAGAAATTGAAGCTAGAAAAGGAATTAACGATACTGAAAGCAGAGCTGGATGCCTTCAACAGAATTAAGGAAGAAGAAGAAACGATGACTCCACTCTCGGACGTAGACGAAAAGGATGAAATGCTTCAAAAGTACCTTAACGACCAGTTAAGTCAAATTTCATTAGCAGACGCGCATCAACTCAAAACTCCAGGCGGCAACGATCAAGATATAAAAGTCATGAATCATGGAATCCCGACGCCGGATACTCCGGAAGTAGTCAACAACGACTTAGAGAAGAAAACGAAGAATCCTGGATCGCGGACACCGGATTCCCCGGAAGTAGCTAAGAACATTCCGTACGCAGAAATGAATAATCCTGGGCCGTCTACGACGGATTCTACGGAAGCAACTGAGAAACAAACAGACAAGAAAAACAACAATATTGAATTGTCAACTGCAGATTCTTCCGAAACACCGCCACCAAACTCCGGCACCAATCCAACGTACAACACAGATGCACTGACTCGACTTGTAGATCTATTGTCACAGCGACACGAGAAAGATCATCTTCCCAGACCCGAACCAGAAATCTTTTCTGGAAATCTGCTACGTTTCCCTCTATGGATTAAATCCTTCGAGACGCTCATCGAAAACCGAACAAACTTGCCTGCTGAAAGATTGTACTATCTTGGAAGATATACATGCGGTGAAGCTAAAGAGGCTGTACGCGGTTTATTGTCCCTAAACAGTGAAAATGCGTACCTCAAGGCCAAAAGGCTACTCCACAACAGGTATGGAAATACCTTTCTTATTGCCGACGCGTACCGCAAAAGGATTAATGATTGGCCAAAGATTCCCCCGAATGATGGTCCAAGTCTGAGAAAGTTTTCGGACTTTCTCGAACATTGTAAGTCGGCGATGGAAGAAATAAAATATCTGAATGTGCTGAATGATCCAGAAGAGAACCAAAGAATGCTAAAGAAGCTCCCGAGCTATCTTGTTACACGTTGGAGTCGAATTATAGACCGCTGGTTGACGAATGATGAAAACGATTCCGAAGAAGCAGAAAAGCAAGGATATCCACCTTTTGCAGAGTTTTGTGATTTCCTGAAGACCGAGGCTAGAATTGCGTGCAACCCTGTGACATCCCTACGCCAGCAAAAAACCCTAGAAGAACCATCGGACAAGGCGAAATCAAATAACGCCGCTACACTAAGGCGTAGATTCCCCACAGTAAACAGCTTCGCGACAAGAACAAAGAGCACAGACAGCGAAAGCAGGTCGAAGGAAACAACAAGGAAGGACACATGCTCCATGTGTAAAGCAGACCACGAACTTGACGGGTGCAAGGAGTTTCTGAAGCTGAGTCTACAGGAAAGAAAGGAACATGCTCGATCAAAAGGTCTCTGCTGGGGATGCTTAAGACAAGACCACAAAAGTCGCCAGTGCAGAACAAGAAAGACATGTGAAGTTTGTAAAGGTTTACACCCTTCGTGTCTCCATGACTATGCCTACAAGTCAAATTCTGGGCCCCAACAACCCAACAAAACTGATGGAAACTTTGTGTCAAATCGCATTAGCACTCAGCCAGCAAAGATCTATGATGCAACACCACTACATAGCATGATTCTTCCAGTCTGCATTCGACACGTGGATCATCCGGATAAGCAAGAGATGGTTTATGCCTTACTGGATGAACAGTCGGACGCGTGTTTTGTAAGTGAGTCAATACTTAAAACGCTCGGGATCGACGGACCTGATGTAGACATTGAGTTATCGACTGTTCTCGGACGGGAAACAATTCAAAGTAAAAGATTCACCGGACTTATCGTGAGAGGCGTGAAAGAAGATAAAGAAATACAACTTCCAAGAACGTACACAAGAAACGAAATCCCTGCTAAGAGAAGCCAGATACCTTCACCAGAAAGCGCCGACAGATGGCCGCATCTGAAGCGAATCTCTAGAGAGCTAAGTCCATATCAAGACAACATTGAAGTTGGACTGCTAATTGGCCTTAACTGCATTAGTGCACTCAGGCCATGTGAGGTTATCCCTGGATATGGTAACGAGCCATACGGTAGAAAAACTGCTCTTGGATGGGGTATCATTGGGATGATCGAGCCTAATCATTACAACAAAGTTCAGGCTAACCATGCGATCACCCAGAAATCTGAAAACAGTCCATGCAAACCAACAGGTCGATTTGTCTTCCAGAATCAGGCAAAAGAAGTTTTCAGTACCAAGCAAGTCCAAACAATGTTTGAAATGGATTTTAACGAGAAGGAGACAGGTAAGCCCCTTTCCTTACAAGATCAAAAATTTCTTGAGATTCTCGGAAAAGAGACTCGTCAGCTACCCAATGGCCACTACGAAATGCCTCTGCCATTTAAGGCTGACCACTTCGTGTTTGAGAACAATGTTGAAATGGCTCTAAAGCGGCTGATGCATTTAAAGAGAAGGTTACAAAGTGATGAGAAGTATCGTCAAGACTATGTTGCCTTTATGCAAGCGATTATTGATGCAGGTCACGCCGAAAAGGTAGAAAACACGTCCCCCGCCAACGATGATAAAGTGTGGTATATCCCACATCACGGGGTGTACCATCCAAAGAAGCCTGGAAAGATCCGAGTAGTCTTTGACTGTAGCGCTGCTTACAAAGGTCAGTCATTGAACAAACAGCTTCTGCAGGGCCCTGACCTGGCAAACAGCCTTGTTGGAGTTCTCTGTCGGTTCAGACTAAATCCAATTGCTTTCATGTGCGACATAGAGAAGATGTTTCACCAGGTGAAGGTGCGTAGCGACTTCCGAGATTTTCTGCGTTTTCTTTGGTGGGACAACGCAGACCTCGAGAGCCAGCCAAGGATATACAGGATGACGCTTCATCTTTTTGGCGCTGTTTCTTCGCCCGGATGTGCTAACTACGCCTTAAAAAGGGTCGCAGACGATTTTCGCAAGGAGTGTGGTGACGAGGCCGCTGATTTCGTAAAAGAGGACTTCTATGTCGATGATGGACTCAAATCGGTGCCCACTGTTAAAGATGCAGTTAATTTGATAAACAATACAAAGACCTTGTGCAATAAAGGAGGTTTCCATCTACACAAGTTCACCTCAAACGCCGTACAGGTCATCGAAGGCGTACCACCGCAAGATCGAGCAGATGGCATAAAGAATCTTGATATCGACTTTGAAACCATGCCTATAGAACGTGCACTTGGAGTGCAATGGTGCGTTGAGTCGGACACCTTTCAGTTCCGGATAACGCTCAAGGATCGTCCATTCACAAGAAGAGGAATACTGGCCACAGTGAGCTCCATCTTTGACCCTCTTGGCTTGGTAGCACCGGTTATTCTTCTTGGCAAAACGATACTTCAGTCACTGTGCCGAGAAGGAGTTGACTGGGATGAGAGAGTACCTGATGCTATTAGACCTAAATGGGAGAGATGGAGAAAAGACCTGCGCAACCTTTCAACGTTGAAAATCAATCGATGTGTCAAGCCATTCACAAACTGTAAGTCCGCAGATTTGCATCATTTCTCGGACGCTAGCAACGAAGGTTATGGCCAATGCTCCTACCTTAGAGTCGTCGACGGCAGCGACCAGGTAAATTGTTCCCTAGTGATGGCAAAGTCACGTGTTACACCCTTGAAACCCATCACTATACCAAGGCTAGAGCTTTCTGCTGCGCTAGTGTCAGTACGAATCAGTCAGCTATTGCAGAGGGAGATGGGTAAGCTTAGCCTCATACATGTGTTCTGGACCGATAGCAAAGTCGCACTTGGTTATATCAACAATGAAGCCAGGAGATTCCACACGTTCGTCAGCAACCGAGTCCAGCAGATCAGAGAGCATTCAACGCCTGATCAGTGGCATTATGTAGACACCAAGCAAAATCCTGCTGACCACGCTTCTCGAGGACTCAGTGCAAGCGAACTGACTAAATGCCACAAGTGGTGGAACGGTCCCGACTTCCTGCAGATTCCTGCTTTAGAGTACAGCAACTCTCAAGGAGTTTTTAAAGAGAATGATCCAGAACTGAAAGGAGTTCGAGCATTTACAGCTCAAGTCAAGGAGCAATTCGCCCTTACATCACGGTTAGATTGTTTTTCTGACTGGCATCGCGCTAAGACGTCCGTAGCACTGTGTCTTCACCTACAAGACAGATTCAGAGGCAAGACCGCCAATCCGCAACCGAAAGAGATGAACAAGCCAGCTACACGATCACAGTCCAAGCAAGATAAGGCAACGGAATACAAAGAACAGCATACACTTATGAATGTCAGTGACCTTCAACGTGCTGAGCGCTACATTTTAAAGGACCTCCAAAGGGAACACTTTAAAGAAGAAATCCAAGTCTTGCGCGCTATGGATACTGAAGGCGAAGTCACTAGAAGATCTGACACTACCAGGCGCAATCGAGCCTTGAAAAGCACAAGTTCTCTCTTTCGCCTGGACCCCTTCCTGGACGACAACGGGCTTCTCAGAGTTGGTGGTCGTTTGATGCTTGCAGACATTCCATATGGTCAGAAACACCCTTTAATACTACCAAAGAAAAGCCACATCACAAGCCTCATACTCTGTCACTTCCACGAAAGGGCGCGACACCAAGGTCATGGAATTACGCAGCAATTGCTAAGAACGTCTGGATACTGGATAGTGGGTGGAAAATCTGTTATTTCTCAGCACATATCAAAATGTGTGAAATGTCGCAAATTACGCGGCACAACACAAACCCAAAAGATGGCAAATCTACCAAGAGACAGGCTTGAACCTGCTCCACCCTTAACCTACTCTGCCGTCGACTGTTTTGGGCCCTGGCTGATCAAGGAGGGACGGAAAGAAGTAAAGCGGTATGGAGCACTATTCACCTGTATGGCCTCTCGAGCCATACACATCGAAGTGCTCAACACGATGGAAAGTGACTCCTTCATTAACGCATATCGCCGCTTTGTGGGTCGTCGCGGCCCAGTAAGGCAGCTGAGGTCCGACCAAGGGACAAACTTTGTCGGAGCCAGGAACGAACTCCAAGCGGCCTTGGAAGAGAGCAATAGAGAGATCAGCAAAGCCCTATTGAAGGAGAATTGTGACTGGGTAGTGTTCAAAACGAATGCTCCACACGCAAGCCACATGGGCGGCGTGTGGGAACGCCAAATAAGGTCCGTCCGAAGCGTACTGAACGCCCTACTCGAACGTCAAGGCACACAGCTGGACGACGAGTCTTTAAGAACGCTAATGGTAGAAGCGGAAGCAGTTGTCAACAGCCGCCCGTTGACTACAGAGAGCGCGAGCTCCACCGAATCAATGCAGCCACTGTCTCCAAGCAACCTTTTAACAATGAAGACCAAGGTCATTCTTCCCCCTCCTGGGAATTTCCAACGTCCAGATCTGTATTCTAGAAAGCGATGGCGTCGCGTACAGTTCCTGGCAAATGAGTTCTGGAACAAGTGGAAGAAAACCTTCCTTCAGTCACTGCAACTACGACCGAAGTGGACTACAGCCGAGAGAGACATCCAGGTTAATGACATCGTGGTCGTGAAAGAAGAAGGACAGCCACGAAACAAGTGGTCTTTAGCCCGTGTCACAGAAACCTATCCGAGCGATGATGGTAAAGTACGAAAGGTACAAGTTGCTGTAGCAGACTCGTCAGCAGATAGTAATGGAAGAAGAACAAGACCCCTTAGTACCCTGCAACGACCAATCCACAAGCTGGTATTACTGTACTCAAGAGAAGAACAGGAGCAAGACCGGGGAATCCCCATCAAGGAGCCCTAAATACGAAACACTTACAAGAACCTTAAAGAACACTTTAATGTAGTTACTGTTAGCACATTTGATCTTTATTAGTAAATTGAAATCTCAATTTAGGGGAGCCATGTGAAGAACACAGTGATTTAATATTTAACTTCCTTTTGATTACGTATTGATTGACTGCTTAGTAATTCGATCTTTTTCCAATGAACTACTCGATGAATCACACGTGGAAACAAGCTCACAACTATTTACGGGATAAAGGAGGTAAAATCGATATTATAATTGTAACGAAGTGATTATTTAGTTTACATAATAGTTTATTAGCATTATCTTTGATTCGTCGTGTTATTATGAACTAGTTTTCTTATGATTTATACCTTGTAACTGTGTTGTAGTAAAAATATGATTGGAATGCATACCAAGTAATCACGATCTAAATTTAACTTGAAGACTCTACTTTATTAGCAAGCATTGTAAAAGTAATAGGTTTTCCTTTTGATTTAATTGTAGCGTTACGTAATTCAATAAAGAAAGAAACGATGAATTGCAGTATAAGTAAACTGGAATACGGCCCACCGAGGACGTATAGTTATTGACCTCAGCCGTTACACAGATGATAGTAGAGATGCAGATGCAGATGTGGATGTAGATGTAGAGACGGGTGTAGATGTAAATGTAGATGTTAATATAAATATAGAGGTAGATGTAAATGTAGATATAGATGTAGATGTAGTTAGAGATGTAGATGTAGATGTAAATGTTGATGAAGTTCTTAATTTAATGTAGATGTAGATGTAGATGAAAATGTAGATATAAATGCAGATTAAATTTGGATGCCAATGTAAAGCAAATGTAGAGATAGATGTAGATGTAAACGAAGATGTAGTTCAAGATCTAGATGTAAATGTACAAGTAGATGTAGGAAATTCAAATTCTTAGATTATGAAGACGTCTGCGGAGGAGGCTACACTAGTTCGCTGTTTGATCATGACTTTAGTCTAGATCAATCAATTATTTGTTGTGTAAGGTCGAGGCAGGCTAGATGTGAATTGTCATGTTGATATCCATGAGGTTTTCTAGTTTCTAGATATTTTTACCCATACTCCATTTCGGGTGAGTGGTGTTGCCTTAAGACCTTTTGCCTAACAGCATTTTTGAGATGGGTGTATTGTATACCAAGAGCCTTACACATATGTTCTGCAATTCTCCATAAGTATAGCCTTGTTGAAACATAAGCAATTCTTCCATTCCTGAGGCATTTCTATTGTTCAAATAACAATCTCTATCTCCGCCATAGTTGAACGAAAAACAGTGGTCCTCTGATAGACATGCGTGTGCGCAGTCAAGAATGTCGTAAGACCGCTGGTGATGGAAACTGTGGACAAGAAGCTTGTAGTTCTCAGTCGTTCTGATGGATGAAGATCGAGAGTGTTCGTCACGAATCAGATACGATTTGGCAAGAAGACTGATTTCCACTATTGCTAGAATAATTGTGGTTGATATCCACATTGCGATTTCAGTTTTAGGCCTAGAAAAAAATAGCAAAAAAAAAGGCAATAAAAATGATCAAAGAAGATATTTATTGAAACATATATCAAATGATACATCGCTTTGAAAACATATATAATTGACTTTAAATTACTGAAAAAACTAATTACATTGATAATCTTGTACAATTATTGAAATTTCGTAACAGTAACAAGATGTGATATTAATATTAGAATCGAAATATCATTCATCAATGGAATTCAGCTCAATTTGGGGGACAAAACAATGAGAGCAAAAGTCTTTTGTTTTAAATTGTTTCCAGATTGAGCTGCTCTGATGTCACGTGCAAGGGGTCTATATAAAAATAAAGATCTTTTGTCAAACTTCTTGTCTTGTCAGCAATAAATTAACTTAAAAAATATTTCTAACAATCTTAAGATCAAGATATTTACACTCAGAAAATAATGAAATTCATCGCCTACAAGCTTTAAGATTGCAGCTACAAAGATTACAAATTCGATTTTTTTCCAGAAGAACTTTTTTATAGCGTCCAGACTCCACCGGTAAACTATGGGCTGAAATCCTAAATTTCGTAACTGCCTAACGAAAATTGAAACTTTCAATCAAATGTAGATATTTCACAGAATTACCAGTAGTTATATAAAGACAATATGTCCTCAATTTTCCTTGGATATTTTTTCATGTGACATCTCACATTTCCAAAAAAATTCAAATAAAATTATTTTAGGCCGGTTCCAATCCCCCTGGACTGCACCCCATCTTGACTATGCAGCCTCCATTATTCATGGATTGTAAAATAAAACGATTTTTCTCAGTAGTTTTCGTAAAAATACGGTAGTATGATTATCACGATGTGGTGTAACAAAGCAAATATCAAGTTTGGCAAGTTTTAATTCGGTTGGCGAATCAGGCATTCAGTACTTACCAAGGAACTGAGCAATGTCACGTTTCCGATTAACTTGAGCAGTGTTCACTTGATGAAGAAACTGACGTTCAAAACGATCGAGCGCGCCAAGTTTTCATCAAGGCGAACTGTTCAGAAAAACTATCAAATTGAAAAGAGTTTATCACGGGAAAACTTTAAATCAGTGTAATAGAAGCTTAAACTTTTTAGGATTTCTGGACTCGGCTTTTCAGTAGATCAATTTGGACTCAGTTTTCTTTCTGTCAGAACTTCTCAAGTATTGAAAAGATTTGCTTTGTATCCAGTCCTCAAAACCGTTTTTAAGCGAAAATGGTAAAGCAGAATCAATATAAATGAAACTAAAAAAAGAAAAAAGAAAGGAATAAAAGAAAAGAAAAGAAAAAAAAAAAAAAAAAAAGAAAAGAAAAGAAAAGAAAAGAAAAAGAAAAACGTCGAATTTAGTGCTGGCGTTAGACAAACTGATAACTCATTTCCTGAGTAGCTATATGCTTTTACTTACGTCTAAGAAAGCTTCACATTCTTCCGTTTTTCTTGTACAGTTATCTCCAAATCGGATTTTAACTGATGATTCAAATCCCAAACATAAAATTAAATCTTTTCTGTTTTGTTTTCTGTGATTCAAAGTCCGTCGAAAGAGTATATAGTAGATTTGTTGGACAGAATATCGACTAATTAGCAGAAACTTCGATCGTTAACAGCACCTACAGCAACCAGCCTTTCATCACAAGAATCTTATTTGTTTTAAGCTCTTTTTTTACAGTCATTTACGTCTTTATCCAATCAAACCGTATTAGAAGCCAATAAAGTACGGCAGTTCACGTCAATATCTTGAATTTTAACTGAATCATGCATTACGTAGTTTAGAAAAATTAGTTCTAATGAATCCTGAATCTTACTGTACTGCGTTAAAGTTTTAGGGAAGTTTTTATCGTTCTATAAATCACTGAATTTCCCCTGTCCGTGGTATAATTTACCTGGCGCCAGTAAGAGAC
Source organism: Telmatactis stephensoni (assembly GCA_029948255.1). Classification (NCBI taxonomy): domain Eukaryota; kingdom Metazoa; phylum Cnidaria; class Anthozoa; order Actiniaria; family Isophelliidae; genus Telmatactis; species Telmatactis stephensoni. The sequence goes on along the minus strand of JALIZF010001389.1, from coordinate 74,675 downwards.
CATAATACTAAGAGAGCGAAGCTCAGTATTGATGTCTGTGCCATGTTCGTGGCGGCTAAGGCTATTTTTAGTAACTTCGCCAGTCGCGCGCGCAAGGCCCTCAACCAATAGAATTTGTTTTTTGTCGTGCGCGCGGAAGGGATCGTTTGAATTCTATTGTTTAAGTGCCTTGCGCGCGCGATGGCGAAGTTACTAAAAATAGCCTTAGCCGCCACGAACATGGCACAGACATCAATACTGAGCTTCGCTCTCTTAGTATTATGGTCTCTTGGCGCCAGCCAATAAAAACACGGCGAAAAGCCTGTTTATAGAGCCGTTTTCGTATGAGTGGGAAACTTAACGCGCCGTACCGTGACCGTGTCAGTGCCGTAATGTCTATAAAAACATTCCAAATTCATGCCGTAACCGTATCGTATCGTAACCGTACAGTGTTCCCACTCATACGAAAACCACTCTAAGGCTACCATACCTCAAAGCCGTTAATCCAGCTATACGTCCTCTCTATATCCAGATAAATTTTGACGCCACAATTCGATGTAGGTCCATGTACACTAAAGCACCAGAAAAACGTCGTTTTAGCAAAGATTGTGAAAATGGAGCGAAAATGTGCACGTGGGTTTTTATGTCGTGTTATCTGGATTTGTGTAGACCAGGGAGATTAATCATATAGCAGAGGAAATAAATACCTTTTTAACTGACCAAAACACAGTGCACGCTGCCATTTAAGAAAGATAGTTTAACTGCTTTTTTGATAGCGGAGCCGTTTGAATGAAAGATGCAGCGCTACCTTTTATCAGAGAAAAGAAATATCTTTTTAACACTTTTTTCTAGCACTGCATCATTCCTTCAAACCAGTCTACTTCATTTTTTCCCAGTGCTAACGGTGTTTCATTACATTTGCCGTTTTTGATGGTTGCTTTATTTGCATGAATTTCTTGCAGCACATCTAAGTTTTCAGAGAAAACTGAATGAAAAATGTGAATATCATTTTAAAAAGCAACAAAATGGCCTCACCGTTCAATAGCCGCAATCTCACAATACTCTGATAAAGAACACCATGAAACTTTTGTACTAAAACATGTCCCATCCACTGCTACTCATACAGTGATTCAACTTTCCTGACTTCAAGGTGAGTTTACTTAAAACAGGAGTACCCAACCGAGCCGCTCCACAAAATATCCGCTCCACATAACTTTTGTTGCTGGCTGGGAAACAAAAATGCATATAATGACCTCTGGCTCGTATTTCGGAATAACTGTGCCTGGCTGGTATATTAAGACAAAATTTTAATTTCCTGGCTGTTAAATAAATTCGCTATGTCCCTAGGAATCACTGCCAGGTCTCTGGCTAACAACGCAACTGTTGGTTTCTTGGCAAAACAACAGGAAACCCACATAACTAGTCATATGACCAAAGACCGGGAAGCCTGTGTAAATTTATCGGGCATTTTGATAATTGGAGGGAAATAGTAATCCATCTGTCAACTCGTCATTTTTTCGACAAATCAGACCATAGCTTGTCATGTACTGGTCGTACAGTGCTAACACACGTGGTCAGCATGTATATCAGTTCTGGTGAGCATCGGTCCTGAGGACGAAGGCGTTGTTGTTGTTGATATTCCATCCTGTTTGAAAGTCAGCTAAAGGTAAGCGGCAAAGCTGAAAAAATACATAGTCTGCCTATTGCCTTACTGATTTGTAAAAAATTGATTTGTAGGTTCAAGACAATCTATTTTACATAAGGATATGTATTTGGCGGGAATAATGGCATGCCTACGTCCTACGTTCTTGAGGTACAGATACATCACATCCATACAATGTTTTCATTCATTTCTTCAATGTTCCTCCGTACTTAATAAGTGTAATAGTTAATAACCTGAATACCTATACGTTTTCAGCTCATGCACTCATTTGACCCTCAGTGCCCTAGCTGGTCTTCCCTGATAAGGGCTGGTAATGATTCACTGGCTATTAGAGACTTAACATGAGGAAAATATGGTATAATACAGGTGAGTGGGTCATTGTTTGAGATTAGCGAATATAGTCGTTATCAGTACTTTACGTATATACATTGTATTAGATGCTTAACTTTGAACTAAATTTAACGTAGTTCAATGCAACGTGGTAATGATGCTAAATCATAGCAATGGGTGACATCCACTGACGGAACTTAGCTTTTCTTTAATGTTTGGGCTGAGATGACTATCGAACTTGTCATCTTGTACCCAGCGAGCAGAAAAACTTTCTGCAGGTATTCATCTTGCAGCCGTGATCCTGTTGTAGGTTCCTGAAGTAATCTTTATCAAAATATGTTGGTTAATTTTTGTTTACCCATGAAGCCACTCAAATTCCGGTTCTGTTACCCACATTGATCAAGAAGATACATAAAAAAACGACGAATTCCTTTTTAATTTTTTTATTTTTTTACTTAGTTTCGTTTGTGTAATTTCCAGAGTTTTAATCGATTCAGAATGTAATGATCATTTTCAGTAAGGGACATAAAATTGAATCAGTCAAGTTTTGGATATATGAGACGTAAGCTCTTATCGTTACCTAAATCTTCTTCAAACTATCCAAAAACGAAAAACTAAAATGTAATGCCTCTAGGAAAGGTCAAGCTAATGCACTTCGATTTGATTCGTGTGCTTATTAGCAGACTGTGCGAATGTATCTCGTTTGCTGACAGTCGGCCTACAAAAACAACCTATTCATCAAAATCACTCTTCAAGGAACGGTTTAGCGAATGTTGACTTTTTATACTACAAAACAAACTTTTACTGCTTAAAGTTATTATTGTTTGTCCACAACTATTGTTATCTGTTGTTATAATAAGCCTTTTAGAATTATAATTGTTCTAGTCTGATTCAAAAACACAGCCGTTGCAATGCAACTTGGACGACATTTGCAGTAGGCGATGATTAGTTTATCAGTGTCTATATTTTTCATCTTAAATGTAACTCCGGAAATGTATTTAAAAACACAAAGCTCATGCCGGGCTACATTTCCGGTAACATTCCTTTAGGTGTTCGTTTACCCACCAACCCGCCCACCAACTGTTTGCAGTTGTGTTTTTGGTGTTGTAACTTTCATTTTAAAACAAGACGGCCGTCAAAATAGAAGTTTTTACAACCCTTAACAAGAAATAAAGATGTAGGATTCAAAATGTAGTCATTCTTTTAAGTACATGATTGTTATCTGCGGTTTCAACTGAAAACGATTGTAGGATGGTCTGTTAGTTAACAAACATTAACTAAATAATGTGACAGATATCTGTCACTGAGTTTGCGTGCTTTTTCAAGGCTTTCCGGAGTTCCAAAACATACCGCCACTTGCTTTCTTTTGATGTGTCAAGCATTGATACACCGGCATGTAGCAAAAGGCGACTCCCTCCACTGAAATTCTTGTCAGATTTTGAACAAAACGTGAAATTCGTTCAATTTTTCTGTCACATGCTTCTCCAGGGATTTTTTGTATGGTATTTGTGCACGGGACAACTTTGATATAGAAAACAAGAAGTGTAACTTTCTCAAAGTTTTCACTAAGGGCTTTTTTCCCTTGGGACCAAAAAGCAAAAGAAGTCAGCCAGCTTACTGGCCCAACCTGGTTTATATAATCAGGTCCTAAAACATTTATTGTCAGTTAAAACAGGGTTACCGTTGAATTCAATTTTCTTTTATAACTTTCTGTAGGTTCTGTTCACTTCTGTTCTGAGAACAGTTCTCTGGTTGTCTTTTGTTTACTAATCTGGCAGATATCTGTCAACTAACCTATTGTAGTATTTTTCGCGCCAGAAGGGTAAAGATACAAGGCGGTAGGTTGCCTACGACTCACATACAGTTGACATGTTCCAGAAAAAATCCGATGGATACCAATCAATGTGTATGTTAAATTTTTCATATTTTCTGGGGGTTTTTTGGGTTTTTTTTTTGGAAGGCCAAACTCAGCTCTGGAAATGTAAAACACAAAGCTACATGCCAGGATACAGTGGAGTGTGTTTTCACTAGGCTTTTTGTAACATTCCTTTAGGTGTTCGTTTACCCACCAACTCACTGTTTGTGGTACATTTCAAAACAAGACGGCCGGCAAAATAGAAGTTTTTACAACCGAAATAAAGATGTAGGATTCAAAATTAAGAGTCATTATATGTTTATTGTGTTTACAATAAACGAAATGTTACTGTATGTAGAGTGCTCGTGTTGCTCTGTTGGTGCATGATGATGAATTTTGAAGCATGACCTCCAAGGTCAACATCTTGACAGACCAGGATTATTTCTTATCCTCTCATTGGTTATGGGACGGACCCTTAACTAACTAAAGCGCACCCCCTTGGGTTGTTTTCTTGTTCTTAAATTTTATGTAATGCTCGATCGCGAACAATTAATTATTTTAGTCACCGGTTGGAAACTAATTTACCGCTATAACCTAATTGGCTTTGCAAACAAGATGACAACTCCTTTGAAAATTGCTTACCCAAATATTAGCAGTTTTTGTAAGTACCTGTTTGCACTATGCCTAAGTGTTAAGTTTTGAATACACCTAAAGTATTTCGTTGTAGTGCAACAGGCCCTTAGCTTTGCTCTCAATCTTTAACGTTTTCTTGGGGAAATTATTAAGTTACTTCAATACTGTTATCTCTGATTTGGGCATTCACTCACGGACTTTCTACTGATATTAAAAGAGGCTGCGCTTTATGTATATTTTATAGATATTCTTGTACACCTATTCTTGTACGTCAGTGTGACGCTGCCGAAACATGTTTGGAATAAAAAGATTGGTGATATTTCAAGAACTGTATGTATTCGTTTTCTTCTCGCAAGACCATTTGGTTGTATTCACAGAGTGTTTTACCATATCTCTAAAGGCAAAAAGAACCTTGAAATATCAACAAGATTTTACGAACAACGGTAAAATTTTGGCATTCTACCTTAGAAAAAGATTATATAGTCTTTTGACTGTTGTAACCGGAAAAACCTCTCCCTGACGATTCCAACAGCAGTTTAATTTGTTTGAACTGGAACTTATTTATTTGAATTTTAATTAAATAACATTATGTTTAAAGGGCAATACTGAACTGAGTGTCTATCTCAACAGTAACCCTGCTAACGATTCAAATCAAGCTAGCACTCATTTCAGGTTGTCGAAATCATTTGGCCGTATGGGAGCCGCATTGGTATAGCCTACACAGACACCAGTAAAAGATAGAAGACATTTGCTGCGAGACTCTGCAAAGTTCTTTTGAAAATTTTTGTTGTCAATGTTAGTTAGATAGATGACCTTTGCTTCGAAACTTTGCAAATTCACTTTTGCGAAACTTTTGCGGCGAATGGTCGCTTAGGCAGATGGCCTTTGCTTCGAAACTTTGCAAATTCACTTTTGCGAAACTTTTGCGGCGAATGGTCGATAGGCAGATGGCCTTTGCTTCGAAACTTTGCAAATTCACTTTTGCGAAACTTTTGCGGCGAATGGTCGATAGGCAGATGGCCTTTGCTTCGAAACTTTGCAAATTCAGTTTTCGCGAAACTTTTGCGGCGAATGGTCGATAGGCAGATGGCCTTTGCTTCGAAACTTTGCAAATTCAGTTTTGCGAAACTTTTGAGGCGAATGGTCGCTTACGGAATCATATTTTATTTCAATTTTTATCAAATATGAATTTTATTGATAGAAATTTTCTCTTGATCTTTTCAGAATTTTTTTCTAAAAATACCATGAGTGGTGTTTCAACAAATCGAGACACTGGTTACGAAGCCTCCACGTAAGTGACCTATTTCTTTTCTGTTTTACGTAAGCTTTGCTTGAATTACACATTTTTTTTCTCCGTCCTACTCTGAATGCATGGTTAACATCATTAGATACAATTACCAAGCGTGATAAAATGGGAAAATAAAAAGGAGAGAGGTTGGAATGTAATGATTATCAATTTATCTATTGGTTTAGAGATGTTGCTATATATGCTTAAATTAACCACATAGGACCTACAAGCTTGTAACATGTAAATGCGGGCATATAATGTTGAATGGTATTTTACATAACACCTAAAATACTATTGATTTATCGCGAAAAGGATTCAGGTGAACTCCAGATTTGATTGGTATTTTGTATTAATTTTCAGTTCCAACGCTACAGTGGGATTCAAACTTAAGGTTAGAGGCAACTGCAATGAACAATATTTGGTTCTTTTAAATTATGAATTTTTACTTTTCGTTTGCTAAATGTTTTACCTTTTACGAAGTAGACAGTGCTTTTACTTCATGCAACAAAGAAAATTTGTTGCGCTCGGGGTGGTAATACGAGCAACATTTGCTCTGCAACTTGCAACTCAACATTGTTGCGCGACAAGTTGCACGATTTTGTTGCTCGTATTACCGGGCCTTTAACGACGATTTTCCGCGAAACGTTGCAACAACTTGCAATATTATGCGTTGCGAGTTTCTGACTTGGATTTAAAAACTCGCAACGCGTTGCCGAAGCGAAAATTGCAAGGAAAATCGTTCCAAGTGTCATGTTACACGAGAAAGATTTTTAACGCAACGCCGTTGCGCTGAAAATCGTCGTTAAAAATCGTTTCGTGTAACACCGCCTTAAACCGCTCGACCAACCTGGCCAAATGACATAGATATTAAAAATGGAAAGCCACAGAGGTCTTGACATTTTAAAGTCCCCAAAAACGTGTAAAACAAAGAGGACCACATGAACGTCTAGTAAACATTCAATATTTCATTAAATGGTTTCTTTTCTTTGCCACTTTATTGAATGCCGATGATTGTGTAAAAATGTGCAAACTTTAAATTTTCCTGGCTAGCAAACTGGAAGTTGCATAGAGCTTGCTGGCTGGCAAATATCCTGGCAAGCCATACACGACTTTCTGGCTGGTAAAAAAATGATACTCCGAATGCCTGGCTGGGGAGCATAACGTTTTGGGTTTTATCTGGCTGGCAATGTGGAGCGGATATTTTTTTCCCAGCAACTTTTAATTTTGCGTCTAAAGTATGAATGGAATGTTATCAATGTGTTTTTGAGCTGTTTTGCGGCGATTTGAGCAAGTGACTCGTCGGGTACTCTTGTTAAAATTTAATTGTTATTCAATTCATAGCGCGTATCCAACGTATAGGAAGAGCTAGCTTTTTGCTTGACAGAAAATTCTCGTTTGGTGAATTATGAGCAAAACATATGGACACGGCTCTCAGGAAGAGCATTTATTTGTAAATGATGTGACTCCGTGTATAAATAAAGTTTATTATTATTATTATTATATTAGAGATCAAGTGCGAGTAAATGTACGGTAACACGGACCACAAAATGGCGTAAAGGCGCTGTTACATGGTGTAGTGTTGTCGTTGGCGTTCCGAAACAAACTGATATGCCGAACAACGCCGCTGCAACGATTGCTGTAATTTGTCTTGGAATGATTTTGCGGTGGTTCAGGGTATTTTACATGATGCAGTGGTTCGTGCAACTTTATTGTTTTGCAACGTATGCTATTGCGAGACGAGTTGCAGGAAACATTGCATCGTGTAACAACTTAATATTTTAAACATTGTTGTGTTGCAAGTTGAAGAACAGTTCTTGTCCGCATTAAGGCGGTGTTACACGAGACGATTTTTAACGACGATTTTCAGCGCAACGGCGTTGCGTTAAAAATCTATCTCGTGTAACATGACACTTGGAACGATTTTTCTTGCAACTTTCGCTTCGGCAACGCGTTTGCGAGTTTTCATCCAAGTCAGAAACTCGCAACACAAAATATAGCAAGTTGTTGCAACGTTGCGCGGGAAATCGCCGTTAAAAATCGTCTCGTGTAACACCGCCTTTAAGGTGACGTTACACGGGTCGATTTGCAACAACAATTGTCCGCGCAACATTTTGTCAAAATGACAATTTTGCGTTAAAAGTTTTTAAAATTCATATCAAACGCTTGCAACTTGTTCACTAAGCAAAAACATTGCTAAAAATAGTTGCGTTTTGTATTTTCCACGGCATAAACTTGGTGGAAAATCCATGTAGCGAATCGACCCGTGTAACATCACCTTTAGTATTCCTTGCACAACACTGAATATTCTTTGTTGCAAAGAGTAGAGGGGTTTTACCTCAAGCGACAACGAAAATTTGTTGCGCGTAGAGCTACAGAAAACATTGCATCTTGTAAGATCTAACACAGGCAACCAAGGATCATTTTCTGTGGTTAAAAGACAAGTAACAAAGATTATAAATATCTCATGAATTTACTAATAAATGTCCACAAACCTTAAATACGTCCCTCATGAAGCGATTTATGCCGTTATTTTGCCTTTTCCTGATATACCCCCTCCACCCTGTGGACATTTATTGTCTTTATTAGTAAATTCATGAGATATTTATAAACTTTGTTACTTGTCTTTTAGCCACAGAAAATGAGCCTGGGCTGCCTGTGTGCCTAAAAGACACTCTGGTAGATCTAGTGTTCAGGTAATCTGTGGACATCATTAAATATTTGGTAGATCTCTAAAGGGGTATTATGCAATAACTAATAGAGTACCGTATTTACTCGAATAAGTGCCCCGGCGCTTATTTAATTTTTCACGTCTAAAACGGGGCGCTTATTCGGGGGAGGCGCTTATTGAGGGAGGCGCTTATTCAGCAGGAGCAAACGCGTACACAACTGTCAAAGTATGCTTTCCTGTTAATATCAATAATATCATTGTTATACTACTACAACAGTACTGGTATTAGTATACTATAACGAGGTGCGAGGCGCTTATTAATTTTTTTTTGTCCAAAGGGGGCGCTTATTCAGGGGAGGCGCTTATTCGGGGGAGGTGCTTATGCGAATAAATACAGTAGTCTTAGTAAGCCTGTGAAATAGATTAATAGAAATGAGTAAACTTTTTATTGAAATATTTATGTATTTAAAGTTATGAAAAGATAAATAATTTCAAAACAGCTTCAAATGACCGGTAACTTCATCCACAAGCTCTTTGGGACCTGCAACAGAATTTGTTTTTAATTATTCACTTTTATCAACAGTATTGCTATTATTGTTAAGCACCATCATTGTCAAAAAACATTAAAAATTTACCTGGACCTACACCAAGAACTGTTTTTGAACCAGGGGCAATTTGTGTTCTTCCTGCATCTCTTATAACACAAGTCTCCAAGCCCATTGATCTTGCTTTCCTTGCTAGGTCAATTCTTAAATCAAAATGTTTATAAGCCGTGATAATATAGTGGAAGACAAGTCACTAAAGATGTTAGAAAATAGTTGATAAGGTGTTGGTAAGCAGTTGGTAAGGTGTCAGTAAATGGTTGATAAGGTGTCAGTAAGTGGTTGGTAAGGTGTCAGTAAGTGGTTGGTAAGGACTGTCAGTAAGTGGTTGGTAAGGTGTCAGTAAGTGGTTGGTAAGGTCTCAGTAAATTTTTTGCAGGACCCTACTGAAAATCGCTTTGCGAGTAGGTTTCCAGGGTAAATTTATCATTATTTTTATTATTATTATTATTAAATGGTTGGTAAGGTGTCCGTGAGTGGTTGGTAAGGTCTCAGTAAATGGTTGGTAAGGTGTCAGTAAGTGGTTGGTAAGGTCTCAGTAAATGGTTGGTAAGGCATCAGTAAGTGGTTGGTAAGGTGTCAGTAAATGGTTGGTAAGGTATCAGTAAGTGGTTGGTAAGGTATCAGTAAATGGTTGGTAAGGTGTCAGTAAGTGGTTGGTAAGGTGTCAGTAAGTGGTTGGTAAGGTGTAAGTAAATGGTTGGTAAGCTATTAATATAATTAAAAGTAGTTGGTACAGTATCAGTAAGCATTTTGACAAAACTCACAGTGTTTCTTCATCAGGTGCTTTAACAACAACTTTTGGAGATGCAGAGTTTTCCCATTTCAGTAAAACCTATCAAAGCAAATTAATTTGGCTCAATACATTTTTGACAAAATTGTACAAAACACAACTTATTATCCTTATTCAGGGACTGCGGAGCACCTTGAGAAGTGGGAGGATTAGCATTTGAAAATAAAGCAGACTACTCAGTCAAAAAAGGTTTTCAAACAGAACATTTGACTAAGTAGCACAGAAAGTGGGGGCTATTAAACCTGTCCCCCATCTCCCCAATCTCTGCAGTCCCTGTTATTAAATCTATTTGCGATCATTATTTACCTTTGGATTATCATTTAACAGTTGTCTACAAAGTCCAACAGCAGCATGAGAACACTGGTGATTTAAAAAATAATATATTCAAATATCAAGTGCAAGTCACCTCATAGTAATTATATCCCCAAAATTAACTGCAACATTAGCACAAGCACAGGGATGAATTTTTTTTTCTCTTCTTTTGTGCTTGCACTTGTGCTCGTATCTATGTTATGGATGAAAACTGAGCATTATGCTGCTTAATTGTGCTGGCATTATTAGTGAAAACCAGACTTAAGATTGGATTCATATTTTCCATTTTATTGGGCTTGCTTCCCAGCTGCAATGCAGTATTATGTTGTATCTGAATTATAAATCAAAATGTAGACAAACCTGTGCAGCAACTTTGCCTTTTCCCATACCAAGATCCTGCCTTACAACAAGAACCATCTTATATTCACCTGACCCTCCAGGAACATATGTGACTATCTATCATAGGATATAGATGAAATAGTTTTATTTATTATGATATAAGGGTTAACAATACGTAAAGCAGGAGTGATTAGACTTTCGGGATGAAAGATTTGGGATATGAGCAAAATATAAGGGAAAGTAGGAAAAAAAATTAGTGCAGGATTTGGATTACTGAGAAAAAAATTGGAAATCAGGCTTGCACCAATGATGAGTCTGGAACAAGTGAATCAAGGACACCCTTCCCCTTCACATGCAAACACAGATGTTGAGCAAAATGAGAAATCGAAATCGAAATATTTTTTTGTAAAATGATTTCTAGGAAATAAATTGAAACATTAGTTTGGTATCAACATGTGAGTACAGCACCTTTTTATCTTCAATATCTTTACTATTTTTGTTTGATTCCTTTTGAAACCATCCTCTCACTATCCACCCTGTTAATATCCCAAATACTAATCCTATAATAATGCCATAATAAACACTACTCTCGGAGAACAGCAACGTTAGATGTAGCCTGGAATCAGCAAGAAGTGACTCAAAGTTGACCGCCATTTTGTTCAATTCTGATTTCCCGCGGGAATAGTCGGGTTTCTTCCCGTAACACAGGAAGCCCATCATTACCTTCGTTTCTCTACGTAAATAAATTATATTTAAAATTATGTAAGAGTCTACTCGATCACAATTTAGTTACATCCCAAAGAATCTTGACTTAATTGTATTGTATTTTTAATCAGTTTTAGTCATTATAGAATACAAATTCGCAAACTGCGCAACGTGTGAATACGCATATGCTTTCGCGACTCTGCTGACTCTATACGAGCCCACAAACAGTTCAAATTTTACGCGCGGGTGAAATGAATGCAAAATGTTCGAATTCTAGAATTTAAATTGTACGTTTGTCACATTTGTCCCTATTAGTTTATCCTACACTATAACAACATTAGATTCAGGGGAATTTAAGCCCTTATTTTCTTGAAATATGGCTACAGTCGAAGATGTCAAATCCTTGCATGAGCAAGGTCTTTTCTCTAGTGCACAACTACTGGTGAGTTTGTCCATCGATGCCACTACATAAACTTATATTCTTCGTATGTTTATCAGTGTACACAAGAACCTAATTTGTAACTGTTTTTACTTTATTCATTTTTAGCTGTTTCTCCGTCCCTTTTCACTTTTGGTCTTTATTTATTTCTTTGTTTGTAAACAAATAGCTGCATTATAACTTGCTTGGTACTTAAGCTTACTTGTTCGTTTATTTGTTTGGTATATTGGTGATCAGTGTTATAAAGTTATTGAACATCAATCATTTAAAAAGATGGGTAAAGTGTAAAGTCTGTTTCCTTTACCATCGCAGATGATTTGTTCTTAATACTCCTGCTTCTATCAGTGCTCCATCCATGCATATTTATAATAATGTACACTATTAAAGTTAGCCAGGGTGTTTTCCATTTAGTGGAACCAAACCGCCAGAACGGCCTGATTTCTTAGGACTGATTCCAGCCAGAGCTAGGAATTGACATGTACCATTTAAGAACTGGCTGTTCTGGCCGGTTGGTTCCACTAAATGGAAAACACCCTTATAGTGAAGACATAAGGTCAATTAAGACATTGCCTATAGAGGGCTGTAGGGAGGCCTTACAGACAAAACATGCTTCTTCTCTTATGTTTAAAGTCATTCCTCAGGGCCACCTCAGGGACTGACTAACTGACCATTGTAGAGAAGTACTGGCCCTTGTACAAATGTTTCATTATAGAATAAATGTACAAATTGTACATGTGTTGATCAGATTTAATGGCCTGGGCAGAAAATGTGGGCTGTTGTCAGGGAGTTTCTACTATAGAGGCTTTGCACCATCATGTGATGGCAGCCATGACAGGAGGCACAACAATAGAGCCTTTTCTCCCTGGGAATCCGAACTCTTTCTCATGTAAACCAGATTAATTAGTTCAGACTCTATTGTTGACCTGCTTCCTGTCATGACTGCCATCACCTGATGGTGCAAAGCCTCTATAGAGCAATTAGACCATAGTGGAGATTCAACTACATTTATTTTTTGATAATTTTATCATATTGAATTCTTTCCAGGCAAGTTTTCTACTGTCAGCTCAAGAGAATGAATCCTCTGACAAGCAAGATGTACAAAGTATGGCCACTAAATATACTTTAATGGTTATTATTGCCAACTGTTTGTATGAAGATGAACAGTTTCGCAGAGCTGAAGTAAGTCACGTATATGTAAAATGTGAGAAATAAATACAATCATGTTAAAAGTTTCCAATATATATGACATTCAAAATGGCAAGCCAATGAGGACTAGTGGCAATTTTCATGGAAAAAAGGTCACAAAGGCCTCAAAATGATAATTCATTTCTTGTCTATTTGAGATACATGTGCATGTCCCTCTTTACTCTAATTGTATTTTACAGGATACATGTATACTGAATTGGTGCCATGAGGATTTTAGAGGCCTGTCTGGCCTCATTATCATGAAACTCATTGTCAGTCCTTTTTGGTGACCTGGTACATTTTTCAAAGTCATAAGCTAGCTTACAATTGAAGGGTTCTGTAGCGACAAATTAGCCCTTTTTTATAGTTTCCTTTGGAAATTAACATCGTTGAATATTTACCTTTAAGTTGAGAACATTTTCCAATTCATTAGTTTTGTTTTCCAGTTTCATTTCTCGTTATTTAAGAAGATTTTCCAGGATACCGTTTACTATACCGTTTTGTCCGCCATTTTGTTTCTAAGATAATATTGGGCTTCCTGTTTCATAGGTAGCTATATTTGGAGAGTCAAGCCATATTTGGCAATATGGCGCGTATTTTGTTACTAAGGCTTCGTAAGCACTTTTTGTTGCTATGTAGTAGTTTTTCGGGCAAGTTCAGGCAAGCCCATTTTGTAAGGCAAAGCTCTTTTATCTTTTGGGGATATTCACACCAAAACTGTAAGTAATTTTAATCTTATTTACGTACAAATGTTTTCAAGGATATTTTCTTTAGTTTTCAATAATTTTTGAGCATAATATTGCATTTATATATTCTAAGTTTGCGCAATTATTGCGTGCGTCTCAGCTCTGTAAGTAACAAATCAGATTTGTAATTGTATCTAAGTTTGTATTTATTTATTATAGTGAACCACATCATCTAGTACACGGTACACGTTACCTTACTGTAAATAAAAGCTTGCCGTAAGTAAAGAGTGTTTTATAGTGTTTGGTTGAGTGCGTTCAAGTCATTTTAATATCCCAATGTAGAGACGCTACATTGTTTGTTCAAGTTTTGGTTGTATTCAAGTTTGTATTGATTATTGAGTCTTTGCCTACACTGATTGTATCTATGTTGTTATGAACTATTCTTGTCCAATGGATTTCACTTGTCCACAAGAGCAGGAAATATCTTGTTATGACTCTGTTAGTAGCGTTGGCTCGTCGAGCAGTTCAACGTCCAGCCAAAAATTAAAAGCCAAAGCATCTTCAACCGTGGCAACGATGATGGTGAAGCATGTAGAAGAAGAGCAAGCACTGGAGGAAGAAGTGGCCACTCTAAAGAAAAAGATGGCAGTACTGAAAGCCAAACATGAAGCAGAGAGAGCTAAAGCAGAGTTAAAGGTGTATGAAGATGAGGAGACTGAGCCGACAGTTCAAAAAAACATACATGTACCTCCAAGCAGTTCTTATAGTCCACCTTCAGCAAATCGTTTCAGTCATCCATGCCCAGCTGAGTATTCTACAGCATCTCCTGAAGAAACGTTTTTGAATTTTCTCCAAAATCAGCAATTAATGATGCAGTCTATGGCCAGCGCATTTCAGCTCCCGAAACCTGAAATGACACCATTCGACGGAAACCCTCTTAACTACTGGAGATTTATAAGAAGCTTCGAAGAAAACATTCATCAAAAAGCCACCACAGAGAGCGAGAAGCTGAATTATCTGCTGCAATTCTCTACTGAACGTGTGAAAGATGTAATAAAAAATTGTGTACTTATCCACCAAGACTACGGCTACACAGAAGCTCGACGAATACTGGAAGAAAGATTTGGAGATCCTTACATAATCGCGTGCGCTAGTGTCGAGAAAGTTACGAATGGTCCTCCAATAAAACAGAGTGACAGAGCTGGTCTTCTTGCCTTCGCAGACAGCCTCAAGGATTGCGAAATGACCCTCAAATCTATCGGATATCTAGATGAAGTGAACAGCGCGGACAACCTTCGTAAGATAACAGAGCGCTTCCCACATCACATGAAAGCAAAATGGTTAGAGAGAGTGCGTGTTATACGAGAAAACGGTCTAAGACCAAGAATTAACGACCTGGCTACGTTTACATCTCAAGCAGCAAGAGCAGCCAATGACCCTGTGTTTGGCCAGATAATGGAAAGAGACAAAGAGCGCAACCCCCTCAGGAGACCGCCAAAGCCTACCAAGAACAGCTTCTCAGTCCAAACTAAAGAAAGTCCTCAAGCAAGAGCAGCAGTAGAAAGTACCACTCAGAATCAAGTACAAAGACAAACCGACTTCTGCGTGAACTGCAACAGTACTGATCATTCTCTAACCAAATGTGAAAGCTTTAACAAGAAAAAGTATGAAGATAAGTGCGAATTCCTAAAGAAGAATAGACTGTGTTTCAACTGCTTCAAAGGCCACCACATCGCAAAGCAGTGTTTTAAGAAAGCAGCCTGTACAGTAAAAGATTGTGACAGAAAGCACCAAACAACAATTCATCCTCCAGCTGATCCATCTAAGAAAGATAAAGATACTGGTCCCCAAGTCAACTCCAATGTTGCGTCAACCAAGAGTGGAAAGAGGGTGTGCCTACCCATTGTGCCAGTAAGAGTTTGTGGTAAGAACAGTGAAACAATAGTTACTTACGCACTATTGGATAAAGGTTCTGACTCCTCCCTGTGTGAGTCGACCTTAATAAAGTCACTTGGAATAACTGGAAGAGAACATTCCTTTTCACTCAGCACGATAGAAAGGAAAGAAAGCCAGAAGAAAGGTCAAGTGGTCGAACTGAGCATAAAGCCTCTTGAAGGTGAAGAGATCGTGGAGCTCCCAGCAGTGTTAACAGTAGATGAAATCCCAGTGTCTCAAAGTTGTATAGCCAAGCAAGAAGATGTTGAAAAGTGGCCTCACCTCAAAGGAATAGAGATACCAGAAGTTCGTGGTAAAGTGTCCCTATTGATTGGCAACGATGTGCCAGAAGTGTTCTGGGTTCAAGAAGAGAGACGTGGTAAACGTAAAGAGCCGTATGCAGTAAAGTCAATTCTCGGCTGGACAGTCTTAGGACCAACAGATAGCTTTGAAGATAAAGAGATAAATGTCAACATCACCAATACTGGTGGCTTCAGTGACCCCCTACTAGACCAGCTCAAGAAGTTCTGGATCACAGACGAAGCAAACACAAGCAACAAGACAACAGGAATGTCAGTGGAAGACAAGATAGCACTGCAAAAAATGGAAAGTTCTGTGAAATATGTAAATGGTCACTACCAATTATCCCTGCCATGGAAGTACAAGAATCCATACCTACCAAACAACAAGTATCTTGCAGAGTCAAGACTAAAGATGCTCAAGAGAAAATTTGACAAGGATGAGGGGCTGTTCACAAAGTACAAGTCAGCCATCAATGAGTATATAGACAAAGGTTATGCACAACAAGTACCCATCAGTGAGCTTGACAACAAAGAGAAGGTCTGGTACCTACCCCATCATGCTGTAGTAAATCCAAACAAGCCAGAGAAAGTTAGAGTAGTCTTTGACTGTGCAGCCAAATATAAAGGTACATCGCTGAACGATCAGTTATTACAAGGTCCTGACCTGACTAACAACTTGTTTGGAGTTCTCACAAGATTCCGCCAAGAACCAGTAGCTATAATGGCAGATGTTGAAGGCATGTTCAACCAAGTTAAAGTAGATCCAGAAGACACTGATGCTTTAAGATTCCTCTGGTGGCCAAATGGTGATACGCATGAAGATCCAATTGAAATGCAAATGCTGGTACATCTATTTGGCGCAACTTCTTCTCCAAGTTGTGCGAACTTTAGTCTGTGTAAGACAGCTGAAGACAACAAGCAAGACTTCAAACCTGAAACAAGCAAAAGTGTAAATCAGAACTTTTATGTAGATGACTTACTTAAGTCAGTAAAAACCCCTGAAGAAGCAGTTACACTAAGTCAAGAGCTAAAGGAGATGTTGAACAGAGGTGGATTTAACCTAACGAAGTGGACAAGCAACAGCAAAGATGTCATGGACTCCATCCCAGACAGTGAAAGAGCAAAGTCCTTCAAGAATCTGAACCTGGATGACACCTTCCCAGTAGAGAGAGCACTTGGTGTAATGTGGGATGTAGAATCAGACAAGCTGACCATAAAGACAGAGGTGAGCGACAAACCACAGACTAGAAGAGGAATTCTCTCAACAACAAGTTCTATCTATGACCCCCTTGGTCTAGTAAGTCCATTTATCCTGCCTGCAAAGAAGATAATACAAGATTTATGTAAAGAGAACCATGGATGGGATGACCCTGTGCCTAAAGAAAGTCTATCAAGGTGGGATGAATGGTTGTCAGATTTACCGAAGTTATCCTCCATCAGCATTGATCGGTGCATCAAGCCTAAAGAGTTTGGAGAGATTGCAAGAGCAGAACTGCATACCTTCTGCGATGCCTCACAGATTGGTTATGGAGCAGTTTCCTATGTTCGTTTAGTTAATGATTGTGGTGATGTACATTGTTCCTTCATTGCCGGAAAGTCTCGTCTGGCTCCATTGAAAACTCTGACCATCCCAAGGTTAGAACTCTCAGCAGCTGTAGTAGCAGTTGAGCTGGAAAATAAAATACGTCAAGAGATGGAGATACCTCTCGATGAGTCTGTATTCTGGACAGACTCTACTGCAGTACTTCAGTACATCCACAACACCAAGAAAAGATTCAAAGTCTATGTAGCCAACAGAGTGGCTGCAATCCATGAGGGATCAAACCCTGATCAATGGAAGCATGTAAGGTCAATAGATAATCCTGCTGATGATGCATCAAGAGGCCTGAAAGGAGAAGAGATGGTGAATGCCACACGATGGGTCAAGGGACCAAGTTTCCTCTGGAAGAGCAAGGAAAGCTGGCCAGAACAACCAATTAATCTACCTCAGCTGTCTCAAGATGATGAAGAGGTCAAGAAAGAAACACAAGTCTTCCAAGCAAGTACCAACACCTGTGACAGCGAACTGCCAACTGACAAGCTAATCAACAAGTACTCATCATGGTATGATTTAAAGAAAGGTGTAGCATGGTTGTTGCGCTTCAAGAGTTACATGTTGTATAAGTATGGCCATAAAGAATCAAAGGAGCATATTGTCCAAAGTTCCTTGACGGTGGAAGAAATTAAAAATGCAGAAACGGAAGTAATCAAGTATGTTCAGCGACAGCACTTCCAAAAAGAAATCATGAAATTACAAGCTAAAGAGCCTGTTCAGAAATCAAGCAAGCTGATAAAGTTGAATCCAAAGATGAGAGAAGATGGTATGCTCATAGTTGGAGGACGCCTGAATAATGCATCCGTCAGTGATCAAGTAAAGCATCCAGTAATAGTACCTGGTAATAGCCCTGTATCAACACTGATTGTAAGAGATTACCACCAATCATCATGTCACAGTGGGAAGGAGCATACGCTCAGCCTGATAAGAGAGAAGTTTTGGATAGTAAAGGCAAGAGTACTTGTGCGCCAAGTCATCAACAAGTGCTTCATATGTAAACGACGTCAGGCAGTGCTTGGTGAACAGCAGATGTCAGATCTCCCTGAAGACAGAGTCACGCCAGAGAAACCACCCTTTACATTTGTTGGTGTAGACTGTTTTGGTCCAATGTACGTTAAGCAGGGAAGAAGTCAAGTCAAGCGATATGGCTGCCTGTTTACCTGTTTAGCTACCAGAGCAGTACACATAGAAGTTTTGCATTCAATGGATACAGATTCATTCATTGATGCATTAAGTAGATTCATAAACCGCAGAGGCAGACCAGAAATAATCAGAAGTGACAATGGAACCAACTTCAAAGGAAGCCAAAGAGAACTGTCGGAAGAGCTGATGAAATGGAATCAAGCTAAAATTGAAGATTGTCTGCGCCAACGGGAAATCAAGTGGAAGTTCAACCCACCAGCAGCGAGCAACTTTGGTGGTGTCTGGGAAAGAATTATAAGATCGATAAAGTCAATCCTTCGAGTGATCCTGAAAGATCAAGTAGTAACTGATGAAACACTGGCTACATTGTTGGTTCAAGTAGAAGGAATTCTGAACAGCCGACCTATTACAAGATTCAGTGATGACCCTAAAGATCAAGAACCACTGACACCAAATCACTTGTTATTGTTAAAGGATCAGAAGCAGTTACCACCTGGAATATTCAAGTCTCAAGATGCATACAGCAGAAGATGGAAGCAAGTTCAATTTATAGCAGATCAGTTTTGGAAAAGATGGACGAGGGAATATTTGCCAGCCCTGCAAGAAAGACAGAAATGGTTACAGAAGAGCAGCAACATTAAAGCAGATGATATTGTCCTTGTAAGTGATGAGAAAACCTCCCGTGGTCAGTGGCCCCTTGGACGAGTGGTCGAAGCCTATCAAGGAAAAGATGGTTTAGTGCGCTCAGTGAAGATCAAGTATAAAGATGGATTCATCCACAGGCCAATAAACAAGATATGTCTGTTGGAATCAGTGATCAACCAAGCTTCTACTCAAGTACCCAAGAAAGCAAGTACCCAAGTACCCGAGAAAGCAAGTACCCAAGCATCCATCAAGTAAAGTAAAGAAGTATCCAAGGCAATTAAATAAGTATAGATTGTTAAGTTAACTTAAGCAAAGTTCAATTTGTCGCATTTAGAAATAAGGTTTAGAAATAAGGCACCCCTAGTTGCTTATTTGGGGCCGGTAATGTAGCGACAAATTAGCCCTTTTTTATAGTTTCCTTTGGAAATTAACATCGTTGAATATTTACCTTTAAGTTGAGAACATTTTCCAATTCATTAGTTTTGTTTTCCAGTTTCATTTCTCGTTATTTAAGAAGATTTTCCAGGATACCGTTTACTATACCGTTTTGTCCGCCATTTTGTTTCTAAGATAATATTGGGCTTCCTGTTTCATAGGTAGCTATATTTGGAGAGTCAAGCCATATTTGGCAATATGGCGCGTATTTTGTTACTAAGGCTTCGTAAGCACTTTTTGTTGCTATGTAGTAGTTTTTCGGGCAAGTTCAGGCAAGCCCATTTTGTAAGGCAAAGCTCTTTTATCTTTTGGGGATATTCACACCAAAACTGTAAGTAATTTTAATCTTATTTACGTACAAATGTTTTCAAGGATATTTTCTTTAGTTTTCAATAATTTTTGAGCATAATATTGCATTTATATATTCTAAGTTTGCGCAATTATTGCGTGCGTCTCAGCTCTGTAAGTAACAAATCAGATTTGTAATTGTATCTAAGTTTGTATTTATTTATTATAGTGAACCACATCATCTAGTACACGGTACACGTTACCTTACTGTAAATAAAAGCTTGCCGTAAGTAAAGAGTGTTTTATAGTGTTTGGTTGAGTGCGTTCAAGTCATTTTAATATCCCAATGTAGAGACGCTACAGGTTCCCTGTGAAAATGACCTAAGTGACTTTTTGATGGATGTCCAGATATTGATTTTTCAGCATAGGAAAGTTAATTGATATCATTTTTTTCTCTTTGAAAAATATCAAAAACATCACTTACCCTTAGGCCATTTTCACAGGGAACCCTTCAATTTAGCATTTGAATTTTTATCTTCCAAGCTGGCTTATTGATCTATACAATCTGTATATTCACACTAACTTGTTATAGTCTTGCCAAGTTAGTTGTACCCACTTGATGATAAAGTGTTGTTGGTATCACTGCTACCAGATCACCACTCCATTTTTTCATTTGTGAGAGTGGTTATTATAGAGAAGCTGATTTGATTTTATGACGGTTGATGAAAAATGAAAGATATTTATTCTTTTAATAGAATTACTACAACAAGGCACTACAACTTAGGAAGGTGATCAGCAAGAATAAATCAAAAGCAACAACATCAATGGTATAATCAAGTTATTTGATAACATACAAATACATAGACAAGTCTCCACCCATCTACCCATAACACAGGAATCCCACTGGAAAATCCTACATAACACAGGAATCCCACTAGAAAATCATCTGGACAGGAGGCCATCACACTTGGGTCTTTGGTAACCTTGGTCTTCCTGTGACATGGCCCAGAATAACCAATAAGTGTTTTTCCCCTATATATTTACCATAGGAGATTGATATAACTAAGGTGTTTTCCATTAAGTGGAACCATCCTGCCAAACAGCCAGTCATGTTCCAGGGGCGGATTTAGGGGGTGGGCCCAATGGGCCGCGGCCCCTCCTTTTAATAAGTAAAACAAAGAAATGTTTAGCTTCATTACGGACTAAATAGAAGGTTTTGTCAAATCTGTGAAATTTTCGGGCCCCTCCTTTTTTTGATTCCTGGATCCGCCCCTGTGTTCAGTCAGTTTTTGGCATTTAAGCCCAAACCACTACTAAGAAATAAGGTGTACCATTTAAGAACTTTGGCTGGCTAGTTCCACTAGATGGAAAATACCATGAGACTAATGTTTTGAGAGCCTGGTTCCATGATTCAACCAAGACATAAATCTAATATCTATATAATAATGATAATGTTTTATATCAGGGTTTGACACCAGAAGTAGAGGTCAAGTATAAAATGTATCAATGCTACAGTCACTTGAAAGAGCACAAAGATGCTGTAGCCATTGTAAGTACAGCTGAATCTCCTGTAAGCAGATGCCCTTGGTACCAGAATTGGTGTCTGCTTATGAGAGGTGTCACCATAGTTAATAGAGGGAGATGGTTAGGAAACCTATTGTTGTAGGTCTTTGTTCACTGTTTTTCAACCGTGACCGTGCACAACCTTTTGTTTTACCATTGTTTTACCATCATTGGCTACGGCTGAACGAATGAAGCTAAATGTTTCTTTTGGATGCTTGTTCGATGTATTCTAGTTCAAAATTAATTATATTAGAATATTTCAATAAATAATCCAATAGACAACATTTCGGTTCATTCATATAGCCATTTTCTAATGAATTTAAACAAACTTTGTGCACGGTCAAGACCAGTTCAACATCCAGACTAGAACAAAGAAATGTAACAAAAGGCTTCCTAACCATTCCCCTCTATTAACTATGGTGTCACTTATGGGAGGTTAAAAATGTAGAGTTTGGTAGGAGAAGGGATCCAGGGTTGCTGTCTGCTGTACATGTAGGAGTTGTCCGCTTATGGGAGGTGTCCATTAGCATAGGTCGACTATAGAACTATATAATTGCATTATTGCCAAGAAATGACTTCATGAAAAATTGAGAAGCTCATTAATAACTAAGGCTTGCCTACAAAATTGTGCACACTGCATGACTGTGCACTCTACTACATCAACCACTTTCTTTCTATTTTTCAGCTTGAAGGAGTTTCCCAGAAACAAAGAACACCTAAAATAAACATGGCACTGGCTAATTTATACCAGTGGCAAGGAATGGAAAGGTAGGTCACAGTGACCAAGAATGATATCATTGATTGCTTGATACTTGTAATAAATCATGGAGGTTACACTTTTTAAATTAAATTTGAGTTTGTGTTTACCCAGGTCTTCAATATCGTGTTACAAAGAAGTATTAAGGTGAGTTTTAGAGCATCATCAAGGTTCTCATGAGTCCTGAACCTAATGTAGTGTGGTCTTGTAACTTTATATGAACAAGTTCTTAGTAAGTGCTTAGTAATTTATATATAGAAAGTATGTTCATTTAGTTGCTAGCAGCTATTCAGGGGACTCAGAAAAAAAATTCTGAGTTAAGCAGATAAGAATTAAACCTGTGAACTTTCAGATACCAGTTAGATTCTCTACCACTCAGCTATAGGAAGACTCATGAGGTCATGGTCATTTTACTGGAGACTCAGAAAAGTTTGCTGAGTCCCCAGCACAGCTAGTGACTAACTGAACACATTTTTTATCATTCTATCCTAGAGCTGCATATCTTTCTATCTGTTATTTATGTATGCCTCTGTACTTATCATTTTCATTGTTTATTCCTTGTATATTTGAAGGGATGCTCACAAAAATGACCTAAGTGACTTTCTGATGATCTTTTTCAGTGATATAAAATGATGTCAATTAACTTTCTTATGCCCAAATATCAGTGTCTGGACATCCATCAAAAAGTCACTTAGGTCATTTTTATAGTCAACCCTTCATTTGGTATATTTTAGGGTTTCCCCTACTGCACTTGATGCTGTGCTTGGACTACTAAAATTAGGTGTAACAGCATCAGAGGTTATATCCCTGGTTACAAAAAATCAACAATCTACTGCTGCAGGGACAGCTAACTGTGACTGGTAAGTTAAGTTTACACTTAAATTAGATATTGGTAGTGGGAAAGGTACTTTAAATACAGTATAGTCTGGCTATGGAAGTCTTGTTTGCAGTTGCCAGGATTTTTGTCTTGCATGATGAAAACCCTGCTGAATGTAAAGGGGACTAGCAGTGAAACTGAAATACAACCAATCACGACCCTATAATGTTCTCCTTGAAGTTTAGAAGTCATGGCTACAACATAGACATGGTAATGAGAAAATGATTTTTCACTCTTATAAAACAAGCAGAGAAATGAGTGAAGTGATTTCCCAAAGCACAAAGTCTTGCCCTTAAACCTGTTCTTGCTTGATTGTGCATTTACAACTAGGTTGCCAGCTTGGATAAGGGCAAAAGCACTTGAAGCAACAAGCAAGCATTCAAGTAGGTGCACATTCGTTATCACTGTGTTATAACGCAATCAGTGGTTATTGAAGGGTAATAATTATCACACTTGCCTGACATGTGTAGTGTATAGTGATTCATACCAAACGATGTACATATATAGAGGCTTTATACCATCACATGATGGCAGCCATGACAGGAGGCAGGAACAATAGAGTCTTTTCCCCCTAGGAAACTGAACTCTTTCTCATCTAAACCAGATTAGTCCAGACTCTATTGCTCCTGCCTCCTGTCATGGCTGCCATCACGTGATGGTGCAAAACCTCTATACATTAAAGGAAGAATCTTTTGAAAACTTCAGTATGTTATCCATTTGCCATCAATGTAATTCAATAGAGAAACAAATGCTTTCAATTGAGAAGAAATAAAACAAAGCTAACGAAGTTCCACAAAGAAGACCCAAAACTTTTGTTAGACATTTTTGTTATGATTTGTAATTTCAGAGGCTGCTCCTTCATTGAAGTCTTTAGAACAACAAGTAAGTGCAGTGCACACCTACACTAAATATGTAGTTTGAAGGGATTACTATTTAACAAATAGATCAGGCGTAGCTATGTTCTGTACTCTGATGGAACACAACTGGAGCTGTAAAACACGAAAAAAGTTATAGAAATCACGAGCCGTAGGCGAGTGATTTCTATAGCTTTTTTCGTGTTTTACAGCTTCAGGAGTGTTTCATCAGAGTACAGAACATAGCTACGCCTGATCTATTTGCTTTATATAATAGAATTTTACGAGCAAAGAAACAGGTAAGCTTAAAACTGAAAATCAAAGTTAGGAAAACAGCGCACGTCTTTCGACAAATCGACAAAATTATGCAAAAAAATAGTGCTTCTGTAAATAAACAGTGGTTTACTTCTACGTAATTCATTAAGTTACCTCAATATTTTGAACAGGTGATTAGATTTTCCAAAATCTATCTTGCCTGACATATCTCAGTATTTGTTTACGTCCAAACCATAGCTTGAAATTTTCGAGACGTAAGCTTACTTATCGGTAGAAAATAATTGGTTCTGACGGGTAAAGAAACTTCTGGTCGTCGTCTTCCACAGCAATGTTGAGTTCAAATCTTTGTTTCCAAGAGTCGTAGAAATACTGATTAAAGTGTCTTTGACTAAAATTTAAGTACATCCTTGCTTTTACAACGTTGAGTGAAGCCACTGTCAGTTCGTCCTCGACAAACATCCAAAATACTCTACCGAAAACTAAAGCTCAAAAATTGTATTTTACGGTTCCAAAAGTTTTGGTTCCAGTTTAAAGAAGACGTCAGCTTTGCCTTGAAACCAACATTTACATTTGCTGTCTTTTTTTCGTGTTATTTACGTAAAAGTCAACTTAAAAGCAAAGAGGTTTGCTTTCCTTTCATCACATTGCCTTTTCCCGCTGTTCGGGTGTACAAATGCGCGCGTCCGCTAACAGAAAATGGCGGGAATTTTCCCAGACTTGTTTTGACTTGGTCGCGAGGGATTGCACAATATAAAGGGATAGATGTTCTTGTGTTTATAAAGTTTTTGATAATTTTACAAATGAAATACACTGAAAGGACTCAAAACAAACATTGTGAGTACAAGATTTTGATCTTGTGACATCACTTCTATTATCTGTACTCTGATAAAGTATGGCTAATTGACCAATCAGATCGCGCGCTCGTAAAATGCTATTATATAAAAAATGTATAATATTTTATTTGATATGTAATTTAGTCACCATGACAATTACCATTTTTAGTGATTATAGTTCTTCTTACATGAATGATATCCAGTGTGGTTACTTCATGAAACAACCACACAAGTAAAGAACTCAACAAAAAAAAATCTGAGTGAAAAAACTGTGCCTCAATATTTATAATGTGGTGACAAAAGGGTTTTTGCATGATCAGGGGTTTTTAGTAATTTTTGAATTACAAAGGAATCTGGAATCCATTATAATATAGCTGGTGATATTAGGTTAAGTATCATAAAGTAGGCAGCAGTAAACCAACGGTAACCACCTGTAATGAAACCACTGAATGATGATGTGTGATGACCCTAAAATTAACCATGTGATATATGACCAGGACCCCTTTATCACCATGCAATAAGCCTCAGCCAGTCCTAGTCATGTCAACTGAGTAGGATGAAATGGGACAGCTAAGGTACATGTATAATCATGTACAATTTAGGATTGCCACAGTCAGGGAAGTCTTCCCTGAAAGTAGTTTCCCACAGGTAATTTCTGACAAGAATATAGGCAGACTCTGCTAATCTAGGCTGTTTTCATCAATCAATCAATCAGTGACTTTATTTAAGTGTCAATAGCTTCTAGCTGGCCGCAAGTAGCCTACTAATTGGGGACACTTTCTATGTTGAGAATGTGCTCCGGTAACTTAGCAAGGCACGTGAACAACAAACACGCAATTTTATCATCCAAACCAGTTGGTTTGTCCATGGCTGTGGATGAAGGAATGGTCTGCACGAGCAGAGTCTCCTATATTTCATGCCAGAAATGACCTACAGGAGATTCTGCTCACAGGGAAGTAAAAGTCAGGGAATTTGTTTGACTGATGTGTGGATACCCTGTACAGTAATATTTGTCATTGGACATCTTGTTTTACTTATTAATACTCCTTATTTACCATTTATTTTAAAGGCTTTACATGATAATGTGGAAATATTATGTGACACAGCACAGAACTTTTACCAAGCTGGGGATGTAAAGAATGCAAAGGCAGTGTTTCAAAGGGTAATAATTCAATTCTGTTGGGTCTGAAGATCAGGGCTGCTTGTTTGAATGCAGTCAATGATTTTCATTAGATTTATTAACCTTGGGTTAGGGCAAAACCACCTTTGAACATGAACCAGGTCCAGGTTTCTTTTATGTAAATGCTCTACCCTGTTTTCTGAGGGGAATAGCCCATGGCTTGCTCTAAGAGGGAGGGAAGGGGAGAGGAGATGGGATGGGATAGGAAAAGGAAGGGAGAAAGAACATGCCCCAGACGTGAGTAGTTTTGGTATTTAAATTATTATACTATGCTGGTAGCTGTAAATTCTTCTTGGTTGAAATTTTCAATAATTATGATGTTATTGACATTTAACCTGATATTGCACGTTCCAGTGCAGAAACACACTGTGAAGGATATTGTGTGACAAGGGTGCTAGGATAAATATTGATTGAATGAGTTGGAACCCCTAAATTAGGGTTTGACTACTTGATGCCTCTTAACATGAATAAATATGATCAATCTGACAGGTCCACCTGATTGATCCCAACATGTTACAAGGAATGGACATGTATGCACACTTACTTGCACAAGACAACAATGGAAAAGAACTGGAAAAGTAATGACTTAAAAAAAAATGCAATACTCTTACACGCAGTACCATTACAATCAAATATTTTATGTGTGTCCCACGCAACTCTCACTAGATAATCTTGAAAACCAGCAGACCGGGAGAAAAGCCCTCAAAGCAAGGAAGGGAACGAACTAACAAACTCAAGTCATGTGTGATGCCCCATCCAGAGTGGACATGGGCTACAGAGGGGAAAGACTAGTGACCTCATCACTCAGTCACCCTTGCTTCCCTATCCCTACATTTGTGCTCCATTTGTCTTTACATTCATTAAGATAAAAATTATTTCTATTTCCAATTTTAGACTTGCAAAGGATTTAATACAAGTCACACAGTCAAAGGCAGAACCATGGATTACAATGGCACACTTCTGTAATTCAACAAATAGAAAATCTAGAGCAGTATACTTTGCTCAAAAGGTATCTGAGTAATTTTGATGATGATGATCGGGGGTGGATCCAGGGAGGTGTCCATAGGTAGAGATGACGTCATCAGATTCCATTGTTAGGAGGCTGCCATCTTGGTTGTGACGTCATCTCCCAAGAGGCCTATTTGGGACACGCCCTTTGCAAAATTCTGGATCCTCCCCTGATGGTGGTGGTAGTGGTGGTGGTGGTGGTGGTGGTGGTGGTGGCAGTAGTGGTGGAGGTGGTGGGTGTACATGTAGAAGCAAGTTATTGAAGGGGAACTTGCAAGAACAGATTGGATGTCTGATCAACTTCTATGTTCTCCTGAAATATCTTTTAAATTCAAAGGAGAATTCAGAGTTTGATCTTTTAAGATAACTTACTCTGTTTTTGCATGAGCCGTCTAGATGGCAATGATAATACATGTATAATGGATGTTTTACAAATAAGATAATTTGTTTAATTTCTTTTATCATTTCAATGTCATGATAAATAAAATAATAACTGCCAGGTGTAAATGGCCAAGATAACAGTACACATTGGTCTGACAGTATTATAACAATCTTTTAATTTATCACAGACTGCTCACATAATTTCTCTTCATTTTACATAGGCTCATACAATTGATGTGCGCAATGTACAAGCCCTTATCCTGAAAGGTACTTTTTTTATAGCTGCACAATATTCATTTAAATATTCTATTTTATAACCACATAATATACTGTAAATATGATATTTAATTTCAAATCTAATGAAGCTAATAAAATATCAGTTAAGCAAAGTTACAGCCATTTTTGAAAGTATGCAAATTGTGGCGTTTAGACAGTCTGTTGGAATTTGGTTATTTGCTTCGACCATCAATCAAAGTTAAAATCTGAAATACCAAGAACTACTAATACTAAAATGATATATGACAAATATAAATCATCTAAAGATCATATTTGATCATTTGGTAGGTATCTTTAGTTATCTTTATTATTGGTTTTTTGATTTTTTGTTATCATTGGTGGGAGGAAGTGAATGACCAAATTTTCTGAAGGTCAGAGTTCGTATTATTTTTAAAATCACTGTTATGTCCATAACAGTGTGGGCATTCATTTCTGGATACAATTTAATTAATAATTATACTAATAAGTCAAAAATACATCTGATGATGATGAAGACTTTATTTATTGAGGGTAAAAACATATTTACTGGTGACCCAATAGTTTACAATATGGCCCTCCAATTCCAATTCATTACAATATGGCCCTCTATCTCCACAAAAGGTGTTGATAATTAATGCTGTGTTCACGTTGCTACCAACAATGTAGCATCTCTCCTTCAAACACTTCACAAGCAACAAGAAGCCCTGGTACATTACAGAGAAGCTGTCAAGATTTCACCTGCAAACTTTGAAGCAATCAAAGGTTGGTCTTCTTTCAAACTAGCTTAACGCTTTCAGTTTGACCTTCTTATCAGAAGCCACCGATAATATGATCAATATTTATTGAGTGGCATGGTTGGCCAAGTGGTGAGTGCACCAGCCTTTCACCGGTCTGGGTTTGAGTCCCGGTTCGGGCATCGGATCATATGTGAACTGAGTTTGTTTGATGCGTTGTTCTCTACCATGCCACGAAGATTTTTTCTCTGGGTTCTCTGGTTTTTCCTCCCTCAGCAAAAATCAACACGTGAGTTGAGTGTTGTATGCAAAATATTTAATGTAGAGGTAGTGAATGTGAGAGCCAGCAGAAGAATAGCCACTACATGGATCTGCTGTAGAAGATTATTTATTTATTTTATTTTGTTTATTTATTCAATATATGTCTTGTTGTTTGCAGGTCTAGTAGAGTGTTACATGGATGCTGATAGATACAGGGAAGCAATGGCTGTAGCTAAAAATGCTCACAAGGCTCTTGGGGCAACTGCAAGGACTTTGACAGTATTAATGAATTTTTCTCAATTTTAACTATTTAAGCCATCTATAACATACTGTTAACTTTCTTAATTTCTTTCCCCTTTCTCTTTCCCTCTGTCTCTTCTTTGTTCCTTGTTTGTTTGTTTGTTTGTTCTATTCATTCATC
The DNA here is from genome assembly GCA_029948255.1 of Telmatactis stephensoni. Lineage (NCBI taxonomy): Eukaryota > Metazoa > Cnidaria > Anthozoa > Actiniaria > Isophelliidae > Telmatactis > Telmatactis stephensoni. Next base: position 45,456 of record JALIZF010001389.1, on the reverse strand, counting down.
CATTCATTCATTAAATTACATTCTTTCTTTCATTCTAGCTATGTGCTACAGTGATGATGCATGAATCCACTAACAACGATAAGGTAAAAACCACTGTATGGAATACTTGCAGCTAATCTGTTTTGGAGAAATAATAGTTTGTTATTTGTTGGTTTTCAGGCCAAAACAATGCTAGAAAAGGCATTAACTCTAGATCCCTCATCAACTGATGCTGTATGTCTTCTTGCTGAAGTACATGGAAAGAAACAAGAATTCAATAAAGCTATAGATTTGTGAGTAGTATTTGAATATATGCTATTTTAGAATTGTGGTATTGCATTGAATTATGGGGTTACTTTGAGGACTGGCTTAAGATTTTGTCTGTCAAAATGATGCAGTCCAAAGAATGTGACAAAACTTAATTATTGAAAAATGAAAATAAGTATTTTCCTCCAACTTCAGGTGAAATGGCATCCCTCCAAAAGACCCAAAACTCAATGCAAGCATTAATGTAGGATTATTACATCACTATGTCCTAGCAATGCACACATAGTAGTGGAGCCTTGATTTTTTTAATCACTGTTATAATGTTGCCTCTATGGCACCTTATGGACTTAGTTACATTAAAAATCCTCAACAGTTGAATGATTTTTTGTTTGTTTGTTTGTCTCCCAAGACTTAGAAAACATCTGATAAACCATCGAACAGCGAGACTTCATCAACTATTAGGTGACTACTTAGCAGCAACTAATGAATACCAAGAAGCACTGGATCAGTACACCAAGGCATTGAGGTATGACACAGGAATTTGAGAAAAGAGAGATAAAACTTCATGTAAACAGGAAATGGCAGATAGTAGAGAGAATCACATGACCTTCATTTTTGCGTCTGGCATTCCCTTTCAATGTGAGGATGAATCATTTCATGTTTGCCATAAATGTGAAAAGTCACTCTCTTGTTTGAGTGCCAAAAAGCATACATGTAATATTGGGTGTGAAAAAAGTAGGTCTCATGTTCCTCTCTGCTCTCTGCCATTTCTCATGTGTGTGATGCTTAATCTCTCTATTCAAAAGAGCAGGAGAGTCGGAGTCAGAGCACAGTCCATAGCTCATCCGTCTTGCACACACTGGTCAGAAGTAGAGTGAGTGAGAGAGACAGATGGACAGACAGACAGATTAAGGTCACTCCTCTAGTATCAGGGGTGTGAACATACACGTTTATCAGGAAGCACCGTGACAAAAGTTAGTATTCACTGTCTTGTAGAGAACCCCTCCCAAAATCATGTTTTGTTAAGATACTGTCCTTAATAAAGATCAATCTCATCTCTCTTTTTTATTTCTATTTTTTGCTTCTAGTTTAAATCCAGGGTATAGTAAAGCTATTGAAGGAATTCAGAATGTTGAAAAGAGAAATGGATCAGTAGACCTGGACAGTGATGACGATGGTCTTGATACTAACAATGCTGAAGTCATAAGCCTGGAAGAGGTACACTGTAGTACACACTTCACTGTTAACACTTTTCCCTAAAGATCTTGACCCCATTGGCCAGTAAGGTCATGGACTGCAGAGACAGGGGGCTGCCCCCCCCCCCCCCCCCCCCCACACACACACACACATGTTCTGTCTAAAATTTTTTTTTGACTGGGTAGTCTACTTTATTTTCTAAATGCTAGCCCCCCTACTTTTCAAGGTGCACCATGGTCCCTGAAGGTGCAAAATAGCTTGATGCCTTACTCTTTTGATCTAACTGCAATGCTTGGAATCCTGGACAATGTACTTCTCCAGCCCTCCACTTTCCAGTGTTGCTGCCTGATTGCCAGAGTGTTATGGTAACCTTGCTTGAGTAATATTGATTAGGAGAAGGGGGTGGATTTTCAAGTGTCAAAAAAGGCACAACTTTTTACTGCGACTTTTTATGTCAATATTCTCTATAGTGTCAAGCTTGTTGAATCTTATTGTAGATCTAGTTAACAATACAAAAAATATTTCAAAACACTCTAGCCAAATCATAGCTTTAGTCTGAGATGTATGCTTTCTTCTATCTTGTTCATATACATAAGAACTTGTTGCATTGTTTGATAGTGACGCATTCATTTTAACATTATTTTTGGATACAACTGTCTTCTTTCAGGATGATGTAGAGGATGCAGCATCATGGACATCACAAGACCTTCAGGGAAATGTAAGTAATTACACCACACAACACTGGCTTTTGTGATAATGATAGGACTGTTTAGAGACAGGTTGCTTGCTTACTTGCTTGCCTGCTTAAATGCTTACTTGCCTGCCTCCTACCTGCCTGCTTGTGTCAGCTGCTTGCTCCCTTGCTTGCTTTTTGGTTGCTCCATTGCTTGCTCGTTCTTTCTTTGTTTCTTTGTTTCCCTCTTTCTCTGTTTCTTTGTTTCTTTCCTACCTACCTACCTACCTACCTACCTACCTACCTACCTTCTTTCTCTCTTCCTTCCTTCCTTCCTTCCTTCCTTCCTTCCTTCCTTCCTTCCTTCCTTCCTTCCTTCCTTCCTTCCTTCCTTCCTTCCTTCCTTCCTTCCTTCCTTCCTTCCTTCCTTCCTTCCTTCCTTCCTTCCTTCCTTCCTTCCTTCCTTCCTTCCTTCCTTCCTTCCTTCCTTCCTTCCTTCCTTCCTTCCTTCCTTCCTTCCTTCCTTTCCTTCCTTCCTTCCTTCCTTCCTTCCTTCCTTCCTTCCTTCCTTCCTTCCTTCCTTCCTTCCTTCCTTCCTTCCTTCCTTCCTTCTTCCTTCCTTCCTTCCTTCCTTCCTTCCTTCCTTCCTTCCTTCCTTCCTTCCTTCCTTCCTTCCTTCCTTCCTTCCTTCCTTCCTTCCTTCCTTCCTTCCTTCCTTCCTTCCTTCCCTTCCTTCCTCCTTCCTTCCTTCCTTCCTTCCTTCCTTCCTTCTTCCTTCCTTCCTTCCTTCCTTCCTTCCTTCCTTCCTTCTTCCTGTCCTTCCCTTCCTTCCTTCCTTCCTTCCTTCCTTCCTTCCTTCCTTCCTTCCTTCCTTCCTTCCTTCCTTCCTTCCTTCCTTCCTTCCTTCCTTCCTTCCTTCCTTCCTTCCTTCCTTCCTTCCTTCCTTCCTTCCTTCCTTCCTTCCTTCCTTCCTTCCTTCCTTCCTTCCTTCCTTCCTTCCTTCCTTCCTTCCTTCCTTCCTTCCTTCCTTCCTTCCTTCCTTCCTTCCTTCCTTCCTTCCTTCCTTCCTTCCTTCCTTCCTTCCTTCCTTCCTTCCTTCCTTCCTTCCTTCCTTCCTTCCTTCCTTCCTTCCTTCCTTCCTTCCTTCCTTCCTTCCTTCCTTCCTTCCTTCCTTCCTTCCTTCCTTCCTTCCTTCCTTCCTTCCTTCCTTCCTTCCTTCCTTCCTTCCTTCCTTCCTTCCTTCCTTCCTCCTTCCTTCCTTCCTTCCTTCCTTCCTTCCTTCCTTCCTTCCTCCTTCCTTCCCTTCCTCCTTCTTTCTTTCTCCTCCATCCCTCCCTCAACTCCTTCTTTCCTTCCTCCGTCCCTTTCCTCCCTTTTCCTCCCTTCCTCCCTTCTTTCTTTCTATCTTTTCTTTCTCCACTCCCTTCCTTCCTTCCTTCCCTTCCTTCCTTCCTTCCTTCCTTCCTTCCTTCCTTTCTTTCTTTGAATTTAATTTAAAGTTTTGCCTTATTAGTCAGTTTCAATTTCTTTTCGTTTTCAGTTGTTTTGATCGCCGGTGTGATGGAAAGTTAGCATTCAAAACTTGAAGAAATGGGCAATTCAAGAATACGCAATCCTTGGTTAGAATTCTGAATGTTGGCGGGGCGGATTAAGAACGTCAGACATCAAATTGTAAATAATTATATCTTTATCATTAATTGCAGCATGTCCAAATCTCTATTTCGTAAAAAAGTAATAATATTAATTAATATATTATGAAAAAAAGAAAACTATACGATGTTCGAATTCAGTCACAAATAACCTGGTAGAACTATGAGAACGAGATATACCTTACAATACTCAATGCTCAAGGAAAACCATGCTGCTCCTTAACATGGACACCTGTTGCAGAACTGCCATTTCTCGTCTACTTGTCACTCTCTTCGATACCTTCTCCGCGGGTATTTTTAAGCTGTTTCATTGTCTTTCGAAACAACGGTCACTCTGGGAAAAGGAATTTGTACAAAAATAAATATGACGAGAAAACCGACGTTACCGACTGTCATTATTTGAACTTCGACTCGGTATAGTCATTCTTAAACATGGAATATTAGAAAAAGTCGAGATGAGTGGACCATCAGTGTCATTTGAGGGGGAAACGAAAGAACATCAACATGTGATTGTTTAGGTAGGTAGGTGGAATAGGACAAACGTGAATTCAGGTCGGTTTAAGCGTTTTACGGAAAACGCGCCAAGCAGTACGTAATTCGTAATAGAGCAGTTTTCGTATGCCTTGGAAAACGGCACGGACACTGCACGGTACGAAAGGAATTTTTCGAATGTTTTAATATACAACACCGCACTGACGCTCACTGTACGGCGCGGTAAGTTTCCCACTCAAATCTGAAAAACTGCTCGGCTATTTTGTGATATTTCTAAATTATTTACTCCCATGCCCATGGTTCAGGAAAATGGCCGCCGGTCCGCATTTGCTGAGACAATGAAGTCGGGTATTGGAGATTTGACTGAGCTGCAACGTTGACTTTCACCCAAATCGAAAATAATGAACGCTACAGGAGGGAAAATCTACTATATTTAGATCAAAACATGCTAAGTTTTGATGAAATGCTGTATTCCTAAAAAGCGCCTTGATTTTATTTTGGCATAATCGAAAGGATAATAGAATTCATTGGTAAATGGCAAGAGAAAATGAGGAACGTCTTTAAAGTTTGAATCACCCTTGTCATGGTTGCTGTCAAACAATGACGTGACGTCATCAGCATGGCCGGTAATAACATGACTATTTTGGCAGAACTAATGCTTGATTTCCGTGAACATTTGATATGCTATAAAATGTAATTTTAAATGTGATTGAGAAAAAGGCAACCTGTTGTTATCATTGCTGTATTCGCTCTTTATCGTCGTCAAAAGATAATGATATGACGTCATCAACATGGCGGCGTTAGAGACCGATTTCCGGAGAATCATTGTTAATAGGAATTTGTGTAAATTTGTTATTAAAGTCCATTAAATTTAAAAGAACAGTAGCAAAAAGCATAGTTTTATTTACAACATTGTCTAAGGACAATTGATAAAAAATATGCTAAAATGAAGGCTAAAAAGGGAACACCTTAAGGGTCTTTTAGGAATGAAACCATTTTGAAAAGCATGCTGTTTTGGCTTATCCCTAATTTAGCATCTCCTTTTTACGTTTAGTGTGACCCGATGAGTATAAACAATGTCTAGTTTTAGCCTTCTCAAAATACTAGTCTATAACTGCGTAAACGGATGGGAAATTAAGTCCTACAAATTAAAGGAAGCGTTTACTTGTACCAGTGTTAGAAGTTAAAAGCTTAAATACGTCATTAAAGATATTAGTTTTCTATTTTTATATAGTGTGAGAGGTTCTGAGTAGGTGTTGTAATATTTAGCTAAAGTATTTCAGTCAAAATCCTCTAACTAAAAACTAACATGGGGTTTTAGTTTGAGATAACAGATAGTATTAAAGAAACTGAAAAAAGACAACCAAACGAGATAAATTTTGGTCAGAGTCACACACAAGTCGAGTTTGACAACTACCCCTTTTCTCTATAGTGTCAATAATTTCACTGATTCTTCCACACTCATTCATTCATTCGTCCATTCATTCATTCGTTCGTTCATTGATTCACTGATTCATTCATATATTCGTTCATTCGTTCGTTCATTCATGCATTCGTTCATTTATTCCTTCATTCATTCGTCCATCCACCAACTCATTCATTCAATATTCATTCGCCTGTTTTCCAGATCCGTCGCTCAGTCTTCAGCCACTGACAGAATGTTAACTGAGCGATTTGATTCATTAGTCCGCTCCTCAGATCTATTCGCAATCACTTTTTTAAAGGAACTGTTTTCCCTCAAAATGGAAGAATAAAGCATATAACGGTAAATATATATGTAAAAGTTAAAGAACTTCAGCCCTATTTAAGCGGTCTTAAAAAATTAAGAAAAGAGCAAAAGATACTAATTTTAAGCCTATGGTGAAAAACAAGGAAACAGAAAACCGATTACTAAAGGATGAACTATGTAAACACAACCAAACATGCTTGAAATTATTAAAGTTCCTTTTCACCTCGAGGCATTTTGTTTTCAATTTAGCCAGCAGAAATGGTCATTCTCCAGAACATTCTTGCACTTAAACCGGAATTTATTTGGATCCACTTGTTTCATGCAAAATACTTGTTTAATGACTTAGGATGGTTTACAACGATTTATTCTGGAGAAAAGACTGCTGAATGCTCGAGATTCAGTATCTTTACATTTTTATAAGATGCTTAGATATCGGATTTCACAAATCCGCTGGTGTAACAGCGCGCGCCCCTCTAAAACACAATCTGATAACGTTTGGACACAAAGCATTATTCCTACCCTGATTCTTACCGGTGTTGGATATGTATACAAAAAAGCGACCTTAATTGGTGTATACAACACGTGTTGTGTGAGTTCCTGATCGGATAAACGCTGAAAAGCTCTCACGAACACGAGGTTAGGTAGACGTTCAAACGACGCACCAAAGTTATCCATTGTCTTTCAATCTGAATGCTTCCTGTTAGTACTGACATCTGTCGAAGTAAAGAAAAGAAAAGAAAAGAAAGAAAAAGCAACGCTTTAGCCGGTCTAGAACGTGCTCCACACATCACGAGGTTGACTATAATAAGAATTAGATTGCTGCCCTTAAATTGGGCAATAATGCTTTTAATGTTTACTTTTGTTTTAATCTTCAACTAAAGACTAAATCCGACTAAAAATATTAAAGCGCGAGCCTTAGATTTTTATCGCAGATTTGACACCAGCCTGTCTAAATTGGCCAATATTAGACATTTAATGTTTGGTGAAATTAATAAATTCTTGAAATGAAAAGGAGTTTTAGCCGTAGGCAAGTAGTATGATATGTCTTATGCTTTCTTAATCTTTAATAAAACACCTACAACCTGTTAGACGGGGCTTGCTGATTAAAATGACTCGAGATCCGGATATTATTCCGTCACTAACAATTAATGTTATTTCGCTGATGTAATAAAACTGCGTTAATGAACGAGAAAGAGGGCTTTAAGCGCATCGGCATGGTTGATAATTGAAATCAAATTCCCTCGGCAAATCAGAAGAGTGTGGAGGGGATTGCGCAGTGCTTCTAGTACCTACGGCCTTCAGGTTGGTGTCATTTTGAGTTGGACGTGAAAGAGTACAGACAACGTAGCCTGTCAAGCATTTTTAAGGTAAGAATAAAGATATGTAATAGTAATTGTTATCGTTTTTGTCACTTTATTAGATTGGTTTTGCAGTGAGTTTTTGAAGACATTTTATTTAATTTTTAAAGCGGAGAGGAACGGTTTAGGGACGAGGGAGAAATGACCCAAAAAGTAGGATGGAGGGAGAAATGAGGTAGAAAAAAAATTGGTTTGGAAGGACAGGGAGGAATACTGAAGTAATTAGGGAAGTGACGAGGGAGAAACGGCCCCGAAAAATGATAAGAGAAGGGAGAAAAATGGCATTAAAAATAGGGGGAAAGATACTTAAATATCTGTTCCTCTCAGCAAATTTCAGACGCACAGAGGTCTATTTTGGCGCAATCCGGCGGTGTGCTTCTGTTATTACTTAAATAGCGTTGGGCACACTTAATTTGTATAAATGTGATTTCATTTTCAAACAATAGTGATTTCGTTTTCACTGGAAAAATTGTATACTTATACTTTATTTCACAAGCTAAAAAGCAATCCAATATCTATGCCTGTAGGAAAAATTAGACATCGAGTTATTACATCTAGCTCTGGACTAATGAAAACTTGTGTGCCCTCTAGGCAAACGTATTTGCCTATTAGCAAATGGCTCCTGTTTCTCTACCATTTTTCTTCAATTTTCTTCATTGTACACACATTTAAATTTCTTTCATTTGTTTCTATATCAGCAACAATTAACAAAATTTTCGTTATTAAATTGAACAAGTCATTAGAACTGTTATTTCGTTGTAGTTGACAGTTTGCTTGTCCGGTGTAAAATGGCGGGAAACACTTAAATGGCTTCCTTATTTTGGCCAATCATGGATCTTCATTTCTGAAGCATCATGGTTGTAATTGTCTACATAGTAAACTTCATTTTTGTGCCGTTTACTTATGACAAAATTCATCAATAAACTACTATTCTTGAAATGTTATAATATTAGTTTGGCGCCAGTAAGGCTTGATACAACGGAAAAAAATCTCAGCGCTAAGCATCGAGATCTAGAGGATAACACTAAAAGATTCAACATAATTCATAGTTTCTGCAGCTGATTATTACTTTAAGAAATTCTGTCATGAAAAATAAAGTAAAATTTGTTATTGATAAAATGATTAAAACCCTGGGAGGTTAGTATACAGCCCACCATATGATTGCCCTTATATAGTATTCCACTGAAAAAAATCACCGATAAATTGTTATCAAAACAGAGCTCGAACTGATTTGGGTGGCCAATTATTTTTAAAGCCGAGTTTAGCAATTTTCATTGAAAACCTTATCTTCAACTTTAGCGTCATTATAACCTTACCGACTAATTGTGGGTATTATTATTATTTTTACTCGTTTGTGTGTGTGTGTGTGTTGTTTTTAGAGGAACTATTTTTAACAATTTTTATCTTATCTAATAAATCGTTTCCACGGATAACAATGTGTGGAGTTTGAATGTAAAGATCGGAATATCGTTAGCACTGACGATATTTCCTGTCATTAAGAAGGTTAATGAACCTTTCCACAGTGTTTCCATCTGCTGGTCTTTTAATTATGAGCACAATTAAAACTTCCATAAATGAGATTTCGCTGCGGGAATTGGTATGAAAACATCCTGCCATAAAAAGCTACATAGCTAAATTATACAGACTGGAAACGTTCCGCAGTTTTATTTTGACAAAATCAAACAATCTGATTTTAACGCATTTTTCCTTCAATTCATCTTATCTTGAGTAATAATTTTTTTTTGGCAGTAAGGCATCCACCTATTTCAGTCAGTGTCCGCCATGTCAGTTGTTTGATGAGTGTAACATAAGTTCTTGCAGTGAACCGTGCGAGTGTTTTCCGTACTCCCCGCCCGATTTCATGTAACCTCAGCATGAAACATTTCTTGTCTTGAAGCTGATGGCATGAGCTTAAAGTTAACTACCATTTAGTTTACAAGAGAAAAACCTCCAATTAAAACCTCTATCCAGAGAAAAAAGACTCAAACTTAAACCTCTGCCCAGAGAAAAAAAACTCAAACTTAAACCTCTACCCAGACCTTAATGTGATCATGAATCAAGGGAAAATGAGCTACCTCATTTGTGCAACCGCTGTACAGCAAGATCGAAGTCGGGTAGCAAAGCGCATGTTTGATCGCCTTCATGTTTCGAAGTTAAACTGACAATTGACTCATTTCAAAGCAAACACAAACGGCCTTAAGAAAATGAACACTAAAAACAAACAAGAAAATAATGCTTTGTACTTTCATTTCACGGCCCACTCGCTTATTTGTGCACTAGGCAGCCCACTCAATCGGACGTACACACCCGCCTTGCACTCAGCAAGTGTTTGCCACCGACACGCGATCTAATACACTCTTAATACTGGTGAGTTTTTACTGTATTTGTCCTTTTTAGCTTCTACTAGATGTAACTGTATACAAAATACCGTACCTTAGACACTATTTTCAAAAACAAACAAACAACAAAAACAAACAAAAAATAATGTATAGAATACACGTGATAGTGCGAAGACGAGCTTCCACATTCAACACTTTAAAGCTATGATTTTCTTTTCTTTTTCACAAAATTCGAAGAAAGATATAGATAAACCACTAAGATTAGGATTCCAGAATTTAGTCGCGAAACACCTATACAAGCTAGAAGTCGCAAAATCAACGACTTTATAGCAATCAGATCGTAAATTACACCACTAGTTGTCGTTTTTACGCGCTAATTTACTCACTCATTCAACTAGCTTTCTTATCGCTCCATTTCCATCAAAGGCCACTATTGAGAATCACAGTAAACTCTGTGAAAATCATGTTATTGCTTCGCGTAGGTCTTATTTGCTGACTCATTCATTTGACCATCCAATCCTAATGACGGAACCTCATATTATCAGTTATAGAATTAGGTCATTACTCAAAAGCATTTCAACGTAATTCAATAAGCTAGGATCTTCTGCAAATGAGTCTATTTTTATAATCAGTAAATTTGACTGTAAGATTGATTTTTTTCTTTTCTCATTTTCTCTTCTCTTCGTTGTCATGTTTTCTTTTTTCTTTCTTTCTGTTTTTATCTTCGTATTTTGCCTAGAATGCAAACATTTTGTTTCTCTTTTTGTTTGTTTGTTTCTATCTCTTTTTTATTAAATTTTTTCAATGAAGGTTTTAAAATCAGTACTGATGACATTTCATGACATTTTCCCATTTCATGTCCCACAATTGACATTTAGTCCGAACATTGCCCTCGGCTATCGATCGTTTAACACCTCCAAATTGCGACAATTTGCCGGAAAGAACCGAACAGTACAAAAACATCCGACGAACGCTGCCTACTCAATGATGTTGGGAAAGAAAAATTGACCTCCGCCAATTCGAACCCCCGACAATTCAAACCCCACAACTGGAGCTCTCGGTACATGCATGCAGAAAGGTACATGGTGACGGGGGAATAATGGGGAAAGATAGTAGCGACAGTTACGCAAGGTCCGCAAGCTACTCGTTTCATTGTTCGTATAGAATTATATTACAAAAAGATCTCTCCAAAGAAAAAAGAGGAAACACTAGCTACATCCTTTTGCATGTGTTTAGCCGTAACCGCAGAAAGTCCCCTGTAGAGTACGTTGGCCTCTTCAAGAAATATGCTTTGCATTTTTTGGCATTGAAATGACCATGCTTCAACCCCTTCCCAAATACCGACCAACTTGCATAAGAGCCATTCACAAATTTTGTAAGCTTCAGTAATAGTACAACTCTTATGCTATTACGTCCACCTTATTACTTGTTTCATCCGATATTGGCTTACTAGTGTTATCAATGTCAAATTTGCGCCCATTTTATTTAAGGCCACTTAATTTAATCCTTTTGTTCCAAGTGCGTTATTTAACGTATGAGCTAGATGTCGATCACTCGGCACTTTACGACTTCCATGGGATGTTTTATGAGTTCATCATTAATTCCGTTCAGTGGCGGTGCAATTGTCATCAAGGTTTGACCAACTCGAATATAAATACGCCGACATTAAGTCTGGGAGACTGCAGAGGTAGAGCCAAGAAGACGAGCGCAATTTCTCTGATAATTTTTTGTACATCTCGCTTAATTAACCTTGCTCAGTAAGTAGCTAAAAACAACTTTTTCAATGTTTAAAATATATATATATTTTTTTGCTTAATAAGACATTTTAACGTTTTCTTTCCATGACGACGATATAAATCTTCCACAAAAAGTTTCTGTTATTGATGGTGAAACAAGGACATGGACTGTTTTGCTGAGGATCGCATTACATTGTTTTAATTAAGCACAGTTTATTGGTGCTTGTTTTCTTAATGTTTTAATGTGTTTCCGATCGTGTCTATACGATGATAACCGATTTTCAAGCTTTTATACATATCACCTCAAGCCCAATTGACAAACTCTTTATGGCGCATGCGCACCCCTAATTCTTCGAACGTGGATTATTTGGGTACGGCATGTCTATCAAGCCAACAAATTTTCCGTGCCATTCCAAAAATGATCGATAGGTCTGCGTGACCAGAATTAGCGGGTGGCGTGCAATAAAAAGGCTGTTGCGTAAAGTCGGGCTTGAAGACACCGGCTTTGAGAAACAAATCCTGTCACTTGTGCATCAGGGCCGGGATTCCCAGCTCCAGACTACTTTTTGAAGAAAGGAGGGAGTTCAACAGGAAGCCAGAGAAAATGAATGAATAAATGAAAGAACAGACAAAGAAAGAAAGAAAGAAAAAGAAAGGAAACGGAAGGAAGAAAAGAAAGAAAAAATGAAAGAAAGAGAGAAAGAGAGAAAGAAAGAAAGAAAGAATGAATGAATGAATGAATGAATGAATGAATGAATGAATAAATGAATGAATAAATGAATGACTGAATGAATGAATGGCTGAAAGGAGGGAGGGTCAATCGAATGTCAGGACATACACTGACTGAAAATGAACATTCTCGTTGTTTAGTTTCTAAATTTCACAATAACGTACAACTGTTATGACCAACTCAGCGAATTAATTAAACAAAGATCTTAGATAACCGTTTAATCGGATAACAGTCGACAAGTAAGTTCGTTCTTCTGCTATATCTATGATTACGGTTTCCGACGGAGGAAAATCGCGTGTCTCGTTCTAGTTTGCATGAAAAAGAAAAGGGTGTTGACACAACAGGATGAAAGTGTGAAACGCGCTAAAAAAGTTTAAAATTTCCAACTAGGAGCCCGTTTCTCAAAAGACCCGATAACTTTACGGACCCGTTAACCTAAATAAATCGAATAAGTTAACGGGTCCGTAAAGTTATCGGGTCTTTTGAGAAACGGGCCCTAGGAAAAGAACTAATTTCGAACTCTGGTCAGTTCTAGGTATAAAAGATTTAACTATACGAGTTTTAGACTATGAATATTAAAAAATACGTTTTAAAATACTGAATTGGAAAGCTATTTGGCCAGTAGCTGTCTCGATAAAGTGATTTAATTACTACTGGTTAGACTGAAGAGCAGGTTAAGCGGAAGAGGTTTTATGTCCTTCAGTGGCAAACTCTTTCCGCCATTGACAAATTAGCCGCTTTTCAAGTTCATTATTTTCGAAACATTCCAAGTTTGTTTCAAATTCATCAACGTTTTCAAATGTTACTATATGTCACTCTAATAAGTACCTAATTTCTAGAAATATAACTAAAGGAAGTGAAGACTGATTCTACTTAGGAGTCATTCAACTTTTACCGCTTTATGACGGAACTAATAAAATTTCTATGTGCGTAAGTATCCATTCTCACCTTCGAAGAAAAATAACTAGCATTTAAATAATCTACTTTATTTTTACGCAATTGTATAGTGTGGTTCAGATTTTTGGAATATCTGAGACTGTTTTTTAGTATTGTGAAGTCCTCCTTCCGCTTGGCTGTTTTTCTCTCGTCTTTTTTGGTGAAAAACAGGAAGAAGAACATCGAAAAACAAGCCTAGTTTCACGACATTTTCCTTTGGGTTTATTTCCGTAATTTGTTGATTATATCAGTAATGAACAATTTCATCCTTCCTTCATAATCTTAACACATCCGCTCATTGTAAAATAAACATTTCAAGATAATGTAATATGGCGGAGAAATCTCGTGGCGGGAAATGATGGGTTACTTGGCGCGTCCGCTCACCTGGTGCCAAAACGATCAAGTTACACCTTAGCCTTCCAATAAAACGTGGATCATATCGCCAGATCGTATCACTTTTGTAAGTTAGCTGTTTGACTTCTTTCAGGAAGAAAAACAAGTATGTCTAAAACTCTGTTAGCTTGCCTAGTGGCTTTGACGATAGTACAGGCTGTTCTATCCCAACAACAACAACAGTCAGAAAGTGTAAGTATATCTTTCCGCGCACTATTTTTGTGCATGTATTTATTGTATCTTCGTCCTGTATTTTTGCAATTTTCACAATAGAGTTTCACGCGTATTTATTATTGATTTTATTGGTGAATAGTATTGTTATGGTGTTTGCCGCCGTGAGTTCGACTATAATTCTTGCTGCTCGTGTTGTTATTGGAGCCCTGCTAACCGTTTAAGGACTTACATACTTTTATGTTTCGTCCATACGGTGAAAATATGCGACGTTTCTATTCAACTAGAACACAAACGTTCCAAAACCGCTCTTCCAAACGGAGAGTTTTGGTGATAAATGTCCGTGTTATTGTTGAAAATGTTTCAAAACAGAAGCCGGCGCGCCGGTACTCGAAGAGGAAGCATATAATATTCTGACAGTCGCCCTTGGCCTTTGAAAAGTCAAATGAAACAAAACGTTACTCGAAGGAGAAACTTGAACTGTAATCATGAATCAATTAAATATCTTGTTTTTTTAATTTTCTTTACAGTGCAATTCACTTATAGGAATCCCGTGCGACAAAGACATTGAATGCGCCTGCAATGGTCCAATGAGAGTTATATGTAACTACAAAAAAATCTGTGGTAAATTAACGATTTTCGATATTATGCATCGAGTACCGGTAAGAAGAATTTCCATATCTGTAGTTCAATTAATTAATTATTCATTATTTATTCATTTAACTTCGAGAAAAAGCACAATATCCGTTAAATAGTATCGTATATTTATCACAGATATATGCTAAAACACTAATTAAACAATGGGAAACCATTCATATTGCACACTATTTACATAATTGGTATATTATGCGCGCTCTGATTGGTCGAGAATTGTGCGTTATTAAAATATAGACGCACAGTATGTATAAGTCCTTTGATGGTTCAGTGATATATTTTGGTAAAGATTATATTGTACTGAAATAGGTCTAATAGTTCATTACAATAGACCTATATCACGCTAGGGTGAAATTATAAGATTTTGATTTCAGAACTGAATAATATCAAATTGACGAAGATATAAATTTTTGAAAGTAAGCATTTTTTCAAAAAAATGTACTGTGGACGAGGCATCGCATGCACGCCAGCCTCGTTATCAGGCTAGACACATACATTTCTTTGCAAAAATTTTCACCAAAATGCTTACATTTTAAAAATTCATATCTTCGTCAGTTTAGGGCAAATCTTTACGAAACTTGTGCAACTTTACTATTTTTCAATGTGACAAATTTTGATAGTAAACTCCTTTTCCCGTATAATCAAATATCCTATTATGCCACGCTAGCGTGATATAGGTATATTAAAACACAGTCACATTATAGGAACTATGTTCGCTCGTTTATTCATTCATTCCTTTTTCTGATTTATCCAAACGTGCTTGCATTCATTTGACAATGATTTCGTCCCTCTATCAATTGATCATCTGTTAATCCTTTTATTCTCCAGCACGGTTATCTTTCGTTCATATGTCTGTTTTCATCCATCGATCCATCCATTCATTCGTTCATTCATTCATACATTTTTTTTTCTTTCTTTCCTTCTTTCTTTCTTTCTTTCAATCAGTCGCTCATTGATCGTTTGTTCGTTCACACATTCGCTCGCACGTTCCTTCATTCATTCATTCATTATATCTATTCATTTTCAGATCATTGTCAATATCTTTTATGTAGCTCATCGTTATTACCAAAAACTAATTTAGTTATTCTCATCAATTCTAGTGCCGTGGTGTATTTAAGAGGTCTTGTAAAACTGATGACGATTGTCCATGTAAAACCAGAAAACTTGTATGTGAAGAAAACGAATGTGTCAAGGCCAAACCAGCTATAATCTTCAACTAAACCATAGGAATTGATATCAAGAATTAAATAGGCTGAGCTATATTCCCCTTGAGCTGTATTTCCCAAATTTGTTAAAA
This sequence comes from Telmatactis stephensoni, assembly GCA_029948255.1. Lineage (NCBI taxonomy): Eukaryota > Metazoa > Cnidaria > Anthozoa > Actiniaria > Isophelliidae > Telmatactis > Telmatactis stephensoni. Next base: position 29,856 of record JALIZF010001389.1, on the reverse strand, counting down.
GAACTCTATTTTTCCCCTTTAACATGGAATAATAAAATCCCTATTTTAACAAAAGAAAATACCTTTGAACTTTGATTTCTTTGATGCTCAATTTTGCGAGCATATAGGTTCCCGAAATAAAATACTATGGCTACAACTGATATATTTCTAGATAAAATCTATTTAATATAACATTATTTAATGAATATGTTCACATGCCTTTCAAATATACTTGCTAAGTAAATGTGTTCTATATTTTGAGAATATTATATTCATACACAATGATAATAAAAAAAGATTGTCTCATCTGGTTATCGTTTTTTTGTTTGTTTGTTTGTTTGTTTGTTTGTTTTTGTTTTGTTCAATTTTATTGTCGCATCTGGTTATTGTTTTTCTCTTTATTTGTTTGTTTGTTTGTTTGTTGGTTGGTTTGTCTTTGTTTTGTTTAATTTCATTGTCGCATTGGGTTATCGTTTTTGTTTTGTTTGTTTTTGTTTTGTTTAATTTTATTTCTTATATCAGTTTACAAAACCAGTAAAAAATATCTACGAAAATCAATTTCTAGCCATTATTAAAAATTACAACATATTTCTGTTAGAAATGGACATCACCACTGGAAATGTTTGATCACTGTATAGCTGGAAATCACAATTTCTACCAGATGACATGAGATTTCCGACACAATAGTAACTATTTACATTTCTAGTAGCTAGAAGTTAGTTGGAAATTTGTTATAACTCGGTGTTTCCAACTATTAGTAGTCTGCAAAATGGTCAAAAATTTCCAGCGTTCTCTTCTTATTTACTTTTTCCCTGTAATTCATTATATCATTTCGTCTCTTCGCTTCGTACTATCTATCCCCTCCCCACAACGGATTACCTTATCCGCGCCCTCTCCTACCCAGCAGTTCTATTTCTCCTTTCCTCCATCGCTATTTTAGTTCCCTCACTCACGTTCTCTCTTCTCCCCACAGTCCCCTCCCCCATCACCACCACAATCTTTCCCTTGTCTCCCCTTCCTCCCAAGTCTTCGAAATCCTGTAATGTTTGCCTATTGTCAAAACCAAAAGGATAGATATGAAAGCGTGCTTTTGTTCACACGAGAGAGAAATCTAGTCGCAATAAAGAGGTATAAATTGATGATAGTACTTGAATCGTGTCTAGACACATTCACATCGCATTTTGCGTCGCCTCAGTCATGCATCGCGCATTTATTAGATAAAAAACCGACCTACCAGAGAGAAATCTGGTCAATACCAGACGCACCTGGGGTATATAATTTATTTTAGCCCTACTTGAGTCGTGTCTAGGCACATTCACATCGCACAACATCACACTGTGCCAATTTTAATGTTAAATCCCGGTGCATGTTGAAAACTTGAGTGGTTGATGTGGTTACTCCTTGCGTACCTTCAAATGCAAGTAAGCAACCTTTATGTCTTGTGTTCAAGTCATATTCTGGGAGTGATCAAATGAATTTTCAGAGTAAAACTGACCATGTTAAATCGTTTTTATTGCATGGAATTCAGATCATGCCATGCTCTAGACTTTGGAATTCAGCTGAATCAAATCACGTAATAACGGTCCAGTTCAACGATGTACGATCGTTTTTAAATGAGGTTTAGGGTTGAAACACGACGGTACGGGGATGATAAAAAGCCAGAGCTGATTATCGGCTGAAGTAATCTAGAAGTAATCTAAAGTAAATGATGTACTATTGCAGTTGGCAGAAAGTTAAGTCACTAAAAGTCATGTCATTGATATGCAGTGTTTCTATCTTCGTTTTCCACGGCTTTACATTATCAATATGATTCTGGTAGCGTTTATACGATACTTTTTTTAAAACAGCTTCGAAACTAATCAGATTAACAGTATAATATTTTGGCATCATGTGATAGCTAGTTGGTCATTTGCTTGTTCAACCAACGCACCGGTTGTCTAAACATTGGGGAAGTAGTTGATGAGGCATTTTTTACTTCTCAATCATAATAATGATTTATTGCAGTAGCTCCGCCGCCTCTGCTTTGGGGAATTTACTGAATAAGAGACTGCAGGGAATATTCAGATATTCAGTGGTGTGCTCTTGACTTGAGGGTGAGCCCCCCACTTTCTTAAGGGGATCCGCCGCCACTGAGTTATCTTCCTGTCTGTTCGTTTGTGTCTCAGTTTGTCCCTGAAGGAAATTCCCTGAACAACTGCCAGTCGGGTGAACACTTTTACAGTCCCAGAAATTGTACTTTTCCCAGTGTTCGCTGGTTACAGTTTGATCATAAGGCTAGTTCTGCTGTGGTCAGGGACAGACGCACAAATTATACAAAACAAATTATACAAGTCATTGTAGTAAAATAAAGTTGACTGACAAAAAAAGTTGACTGACAAAGACAGGACTGATGTACAGACGGACGGACAGACAGACAAACAGGTAGACTGACCGGCTGACAGACAGACAGACAAAGAGACTGACTGACGGATAGACAGACAGACAAAGAGACTGACTGACAGATAGACAGACAGACATAAAAGTAGTCAGACAGCTAACTAGACATGTAGATGGAGGGAAAGACTCCGACAGAAAAACGGACAGACAGGTGGAGGTAGAAGTCAAGAGACTTATAAACCAATAAGGTTGTATTCAGTAATTGATAGAGATACAGCCGTAGTATCCATACAGTTAGTATCAACTGCAGCAATACACACTTAAAACTTTTAAATATTTGTCATTAATTCGCTATGCCAGCGCGACGGCTACTGAATTTCGTTCGAACAACACGTCACATCTGGCAGCTCTGCTGGTAAGACGAATTACGTTATGATCGAGGTATTTGGTGTTATCTTGAAAGATTCACAATTTAACATATCTCTCAACACAAGAGGACACCCTCTTGGTACTTTGACCTTCTTTAATAATCTGTAAAACAATGGCGTTGTCGAAAACAACAAGAAAATTTACTACTTTGGCAATACTTTACTGAAATGTCTTTCTAGCGACTTAGTCTTAGCTTGTAAAATTCAGGAATTTACTTTCTGTTTGTCTAATGATGTGACTTTTACAATGATACCGTTAATGTTTCTGATAATTTGTTCTTGGTTATTAAGTACTGTGGAATTCGGCTAGCTAGCTGGGTGGGCATGCAAGGGAGAGCTTTCACACGCTAGGTGCTCTTGAACCTATAAAGTTTTAAAGAAGCATCTAAGACTTATCAGATAACTTTTAGAGAGCATAGATAATACAATTGAGAATCCTTCAAGACTCTTCGATACTTTCGTTAGCATTTGCTTGCTCTATTCAGTCAAATCTTTTATTCTTTTATTTTTGTAATTTGTTTACTTTGCAACACGTTTTTGAAGAGTCGGTTTTTAAACAGCTTTAAACTGATAACGCTAAATTAAGCAGTATACTTCATAACATTTAAGCTTACGAGATAATGATATAAAAAGCTATGCGCAATCGATCAAACACTAAAGGCGTTTTCTCATCACGATATGCGATCTTAACTCATAGTGACTGCCAACGCATTTGTAGATAACACTGTTTATATATAAACACTTCAAAACCAGCTCTGGAGCATTCTCTGATCGATGTTAGTACCATACAGTCAACGTTACTACTGCAACGCAACATTGACGTCCTTAATACGTACTGCGCTGACTTTATACTGACGGATAAGTTTACCTCTATTTTAGATTCAAACATGCTGTCATATCTGCGGCTGTGTATTCTGAGCCAATTGGTGTTGGCTGTGTTTGTTGTGGACAGCGCGTGCATCAAGCAAAATACTCAGGTAACTTTTACATGCCTTATACGTCAGTGACACAGCACGATACAGCGAAAACAGCAAGCAATACATCGCGTTTTAGTTGCGCGCGTCACACTCGGTTACTGCTTCAATGTTGTATGCATTATTTGGAGATATTTGTAATGCACCTAAGTGAGCTAGAGCGACTCAATGGGATTTACTGTATACTGTCAAACGCCCTATAATTTTTTACCATCAGTACCGTCAAATTTAAGGAAACATTTACCGTCAAGCATTTTCCATTTAGCCGTTTAAATGCTGAAATGGTTAATCGTCCATCGTCATGAATGCAAATTTTTAACACTCGGTATTAACCGTCAAACGTCGTTGCTACTACTCCCCATTGAGACCCTCGAGCAAGTATCGGGACAATTAGGAACGTGTGTCCCTTGGTTTTGTATTTTTATGTTTTTCGATCCCCGCTATACCATTCAAATTCAAGAAGCGCTGCTTTCTCTGAAGCTCGTTTACTGGGCAAGTCAGTAACTGAACACACCCAAGTTTGGATTGTTGATGGCTATGGGCCTACAAGGACTCAAAGCCGCTTTATCAAACGCATCCAACCTGAACTTCATCATTGTAAAAAGATGATGTAGATGTACGAAATCTGGACATGCCCCAGTAAAGGTGGTGAGGCAAGATCATGTCGAGAACATCAAGACAAGGCAAGAGAGAACATCAAGAACAAGGCATGGGGAGGAAGCGGGAAAAATCCAAAGCTGTCAGCCTGTGCGATGTCAAGGTTGGAATGAATGACCCGCTTGCTTACATGCTGTACAACCCTAGAGGGTGGTCAGTCAATTGGTAAACGGCAGACGGCAAAGAGGATCACGTAACTTTGGTGGTCTTTTCGGTGTTTGTTTTGTTTTTGTTTTTGTTTTTGTTTTTGTTTTTGTTTTTGTTTTTGTTTTTGGTTTTGGTTTTGGTTTTGGTTTTGGTTTTGGTTTTGGTTTTGGTTTTGGTTTTGGTTTTGGTTTTGGTTTTGGTTTTGGTTTTGTTTTCGTTTTTTGAAATTTCGCGTTTGTTGCAAGTCATGCTCGCGGAAAGGCGTATGCTTGCGTTTCAGTGCCAAATAATGTTCAATGCTCTTGCAAAAATACTGCTGCTCTTACATAACATTACAGCAACAAATTGTACATGAATTATGTAACAATCTCATATAGAATCTGAATTAAATATAAACCAAACATAAAAATCCTATTTGCAAACAAATATTTCATTTCTTTTATTCAAAATAGAAGACATTAGAACTGCATATGTCAAAAACGACAAAAAAACGGTCGACTTGACTAATCACTGTTTTTTCTTTCCTTGTCCAAAACTATTCCTGCAACTGCTAACTAGTCTATTCTAGTGAGTGAAAATCCATTCATTGACCACTCATTAATCTATTCTAGTTTTCCAAGATGGCCGCCAAGAAACTATACCCAAGCTCTGTTCTGAGTTCTATTCCTCACTTCGTTAAAAAGCACAAGGTTTGACATTTCCTGGTTAACGTCAAGTGTATTTTTATTTCAGTGTGCCAGAAAGGTTGTTGGTGCACCTTGTAAAACACATGATGACTGCCACTGTCCCAAGACATACCTCCTGTGTAATCTCCAGCAAAGTTGCCAAAAAGCCACTTTGGAGCTCATCACAAGCTTAGTTCCCGTATGTACCAACTAATAGACTGACTGACTGACTGACTGACTGACCGACTGTCTGACTGACTGACTGACTGACTGACTGTCTGACTGTCTGACTGATTGATAGACTGACTGACTGACTGACTGACTGACTGACTGACTGACTGACTGACTGACTGACTGACTGACTGACTGACTGACTGACCGACTGTCTGGCTGGCTGACTGACTGACTGACTGACTGACTGACTGACTGACTGACTGACTGTCTGACTGTCTGACTGACTGACTGACTGACTGACTGATTGAGTGACTGAGTGACTGACTGATTGACAGACTGGCTGGCTGACTGATCACTGACTGACTGACTGGCTGGCTGGCTGATTGACTGGCTGACTGACTGACTGGCTGGCTGGCTGGCTGGCTGGCTGGCTGGCTGGCTGATTGGCTGGCTGACTGACTGAATGACTGAATGACTGAATGACTGAATGACTGAATGACTGAATGACTGAATGACTGAATGACTGAATGACTGAATGACTGACTGACTGACTGACTGACTGACTGACTGACTGACTGAATGAATGAATGAATGAATGAATGAATGAATGAATGAATGAATGAATGAATGAATGAATGAATGAATGAATGAATGAATGAATGACTGGCATCATAGCTTGCATGTCTGACATAATGTTTCCACCATTTTACAGTGTCCCACGGTATACAAGAGTTTCTGCTCGTCTGATGTCGACTGCAAGTGTTCTTCGGAGTACCTTCACTGTGAGGACTATGAATGCGTTCGTCAGAAAAAGACAAAAACTTAAGTCAGCCATCGCCTTCATGTATACCATGGTACTTCAATCAAAAGCAAAACTGTGGTACTTATACAAAGGGGGGATGTCTACTATGCCTGCAAGATAGAATATGAGGCATAAAAAATTACAGATCCATAGACTGTTTGAAGGAAAATGATGTATGCATAATACTAATTGATTGAGTTGAAATTTTACTGAGACAAAAATGACATGAGCAATTATACCTGAACAAGACACTACTTTTCGAATTTTCCTTTATTTACTGAGTTATACACAGAACATTATGTTCAGTTTTTAGAACATTCTACTGAGGCGCTTTCTAACATGCTGCTTGGGAGGGGGGGGGGGGAAATAGTACAGACAAAATCACCATTATTTCAGACTGATGCCTTCAAAGGCTCGTAAAGCGAATATGCAAACTGTTTGAAGTAGTTCAGTTCAAATACGAAACAGAGTAACTACGGAGAAAATATTTTATACAGTTATAATAACTATGTTATAATTACCTTTAATATAATAATAATATAATAATATAATAATAACTATGTATACCTTTACAATGTGAAGGAATTTATAAAAAATCGAAGTCCCAGACATTAGTCTGGGTTTGCGTCAACTGCCTAATCCATCAACCAATTTTAATATTAATGAGTGCATTCTAATTTAGACAGTTATAGGGTCCTATATAATTGCGAATTGAGGCACAAAGCTACTGGAAAGTTCAGCTATTTACAAAAGCTACAAACTGAGTTCGAATCTTGTCTGATTTTGTCAGGCGTTCTTCAATTCGAATTGCAGCTTAGATATCTCGGCTGACCGTTTTCTAGCTATAATAGCCTGGTGTCTCATTCGGGCTCTCATTAAACCTATTTTGGTGCATAATAGAAGCGCAAGGCAAATTAATTGAGAATTAACAATCGTGCGTAGGTTTCAGAGCTTTAAACAATTTCCACCCATACTACCTTTCGGGTGAGTTACATAGCCTTGAAGCATTTTGCCTGACAACGTTTTCTAAAATAGTTATATCAATTCTACAACTGATTTAGCTGTTACAGAAAAGCATTCACTCTTAATTGCAAGTCACTGCAGGTATTTGTAAATAGTTTTGCCGCACTGTTTTACGTTCTTGTTTAATCATAGCCTAACGCCTATAAACGCCTGTAAATAGCTGTGAATGTTGATGGTTTCTTTAAATTTACATACAGAGGGCTCTGTTATAAGTTGTTACTTTGTAAAGCCATAATTAAACGTGCCTTAATGAGGTAAATAAAGTTCGAATTCTGTATAAAAATGTCCTTTGTCTTTTTTTCTTCTGCTTTCACTCCGAACGGGTCAGTTTTTCTATCCATAACAATGAAATAGTTATTTCGTAGCCAAGAAAAACGGCGTTGCGTATAAAGCCACGTGAACGGAAGACTTGTGTACGTAATTTTTAGTCAATAATTTGACCAAAAGCAGTGCCCCTCAAAAAGTATTATAGTTTAGAAGGGTTTTGTGGAAGGCGGCTTATGTATAGAACGGTTTAGGGACCATGTTGTTTATTTGAATTCCTAGATTTACGAGCGAGCCATCTTTTGAAGTACACTTGTATTGCCCGAAGAAAATATAAATTTCCGTGTTTAGCGATGGCGATATCCGTCAACTACTTTTGCAATCGTCGTATTTATTCCTGTGTTTTCTCTTTTTTGTAGGATTTGTCGAACTGCTGACTAAAAGTTTTGGGTTTGAGACTTATTGCAAGCGTAAAACCGACTATGCGTGATTAGAATTACAGGAATGAACAGAGGAGTAGACCGCTAGCGGAGAATCATGGAGATTGAGCTATTTTTATATCAAAATCTGATAAAATTACTAAAACTTTGATTTGCAATATAAACACGCCTTGACATTAGCTAACGGGTAGAAATGACTCACATATTGAGAATTTAATGGGCGCTCAAAAGAAAGGAATCAAATCCGGCTTGGTTGATTAGAGAAAGCCGAGGTCTTTTGTTTTGCTGGAGAAGACTTCCTACCCTTTCTTTAGGAAAAATGCTGTCTAAAAACTCACGTAGAGCATAGCGGATGTTTTGCTGTCTGAGAACGTCATATTTTTGATAACAAAATTATCCTTAGAGTTTGAATTATAAAAAGAGAGAAAAGAAATGAAAGTAAGAGTGGCAATGACGTACTACTACATCACATGAGTACATAGCATTCGTATTTACGCCAACAAGTACATTTCTCAAGTAGACGAAAAAGAAGGCGGACAAAACGAGGTAAAAACCACTTTACTCGACTTAATCGTAGCTATAGACCATGCATAAGAAGAAAAATTCTTGCCTTATTTATCGATCAAAAAGTTATACATTATGTTGAATTAAGGTGAACCATTTGTAGTTTTCAAAATCGTAGGAAAAAATCATATTTACATAGTAACAATTAATTATTCAATTTGATGCACTTTTTCTTATCTCGTCACGATGAAATGAGGCGAAATGGAAAATTGTTCTGAGAACAACTTCGCTATTATAAGAATTGTGCTTTTTTGTCAAATATTTTATGAAAACTTTCAATGTTTACTTTCATTTTACCGTGGATCTTTTTAGTGGAGGTTTAGCTTTTGGATATGAAGCTGGCGATACATGCTGCAATTTTTTTCTCGCGCGCTGGCAATGCAATTTTAGATTTTGTTGCAGAGAAAAGTTGTATCATCTGTCATCTTTCTGCAACATTCAGTACGAGGTGTGCAATGTTCACAATATTGTTGCAGAGAAAAGTTAACTTTCTGTAACAATTTTTTGTTGCGAGAAACCGTCAGTGTTGCCAGACATGATACATTCGGCAATTTCACCTTCGCAGCAAAATCTCTAAAATTACATTGCCAACGAAAGAACAAATTGCAGCGCGTATCCTTGTCTTAACCTGGGAAAACTTCCCTATTTCGATGGCCATAACTTTATTTGAACAATTTCTATAAGCCTTCTACATCCACTAGTTTTGCTTAATTTTTCTATTTGTCTCTTTTGTCACTCAACTGAAACGAATGAACAACGTACCAAGCAGCATTCTCAGACGTTTTCTTCATCTCGTATATAGACTTTTGTGTTTCCGTGCAGTAGTTGTCAGCTGTGATTAAATAGTGATGTAAAAAGTAAATGGGATAAGTGATCCAGGCCTCGACACTTGGAAAATTCTCACTAAAATCTGAAAAGAATGAAGTTTGCAAATTGTCAATTGTGTTTAAACAGTTGTGGAAAAAACTTTGATGGGAGTGAGCTTTCATTGATCACAGACCTTAGCACTTGGGAAATTCTCACTAACAAATTCTCACTTTGAAAAGAAATAATTAACGAAGTTTTCAATCACGACATTTCATCTCGCACTAATCAGACATACGCTCTTGCTTGAAAACGGAATAATTTTCAGTCAATGCGTTTTGGCCTTCCGTATACACTAAAATGGTGCTTTTCTTCTGTCTGAGGTGCATGGAAAATCGATAAAAACAGCTACGTTTTCAAACCGAATTTGTCTGGACTAATGTGAATGTACTTTCAGTTGGATAATCGATGTTCATAGAGTGGTTTTTGTTGGAGTAGGAAACGTACCGTGCCGTACCGTGATTGTGTTCATGCTACAACATCATTAAAAGCATTCGAAATTCTTGCCGTAACCGTTTCGTGCCGTAACTTTGCCGTTTCCCAGTCATACGAAATGGTTATCCAAGTTTTTCGCTGACTCATTAAAAAGTCAAAACTTAAAAAATCAAAAACGTTACTCGGCGCGGGTGTAACCTGTGAAGTTCTCAAGTTTTCACATACACGACAGACGATTATAATAGGGAGTTTATCGTATCTAACACAGCATGAGCAAACTAAGTTATCAAATTAATTCCACCTACGTTCAACCTATATCTGCAATGTCCCTGATTAGATCCCAGAATTAGACATAATATGACGTATGTATATATAGTAGCTAGACGTCACTGAGGTATTTACGAAACCAGAAAAAAAAGTATTTCTAGATTAAAGTAGAAAATTGTTATCTTGACTATAAATAAATCAGTCGAAATAGCAGAGATTTGATCGAGATAATCTTCGATGGAAAAAGAGTTTATCAGTTCCAGATAGCATTGTTATAGGTCATGAAGTAAAATAGCACGTCCAACACTAATTATCAGCCTAAAATCTTTTGACTGAGAACGCATTATTCTTTGCCATAAGCAATTCGAAAAATAGCTTTAAAATAGGGCAACACGTCATATCACGTGACTTGTCTCAATCTCTGCCTGGTTACACTGAGTATGCGCAGTAAATACAATCTTTCCGTAGGTAAAATGCAATGAAGTGCCTGACATCAATTTTGGAATTCTCGGCCCTGCTGACCAAAAGAAACGCAGGCTCTAATTGTTTCTTTTCTGTATCGACTCCTCTCAGTTTGTGAAAACATCCAACTAAAAAACATTTTAAATTCACAGGCTTTTTTTTTTCATTTTAGCTCGATGATTCACGATTCATTCACATTTTGTGTTCAGATTATTCTCTAACCGCCGAGGCTTATATACTGAAACAATGACCCTTCAAACATAGAAGCTGAGGCCGAAATGAACATTGGGAAATCTGCTGATTAGATGATTTTAGCGAAACGCATGTACGTTGACTTTTCAAACAGTGACTGAGACAAATTCTTGGTACTCTGAACATAATTATGTAACGAATTCATATATAAAACATATGAAAATTCACATATTACTAGTTTACCCAGCAGACATTTCGGTCTCAGCTTCTAGGTTTGATGATTTTGAAAGGGTCAGTGTTTGTGCAAATAGGTATATACTGAAATTATAATAACTCTATAACACCGCACCCTCGACGCAACCCAAACTAGTAGTTGGTTCGATTGGGCGTGGTTGATCAGGGAGAGTTTGCTTAAGCCATGGTTTGTCAAAAGTCGAGCCAAAGTATCCATAGTAGTTATACGATGGTTTAGAGTGGCATACCGTGGAATATCCCACAAGTCACTTGTGTTTTCGAGCCTTTAGGCGAATGTGTATACAAAGAAAATACAAGTGACGAGTGGGATGTCCACAGTATGCCACAAGAAACCATTGTATAACTATTTTATCCCACGCCAGAGAAAATACAGCAATTGGCGCAATGTGTCATGGGAAGGTTCAGTGGAATACCACCGAATATACAACGGCTTTCCTGCTTTCTGATTGGCTGTATTTTCTATGGTGTGGGATAAATCTGATATTCGAATCGAATCGGAGACTTGTCGGATAATTCATTCAAAATTCCGCTTTTTTTTGGAGAAGCGAGGACGAGCACAAGACGCTGTGGGAAATATTAAAGGGTTATTAACCGAGCGCGAGGTCTGTATGGGAAAATATCAGACCGAAGTCTTGACAGTACGGACCGAGCGCAGCGAGGTCTGTACAAAAAGACTGAGGTCTGATATTTTTCCCATACAGACCGAGCAAACGAGGTTAATAACTTATTTATTATATGGCTTTGAGAAGTCCCGCTAAAACAATTGCCAAACGCAAACTTTTCTTTTCATCCGGGACAGCGGTCCTGATATGGCAAAATACAGACCATGCGTTAGCCAATCAGAATTCAGGAAATTATCTAGCCATATAATAATATCTCCTATTTTGTTGAAAAATTTTATCTGATCTCTAGATGAACGACATGATTTTTAAATGATTTTTCCTTAAAGTGACAAAAAGTAAAACAAAGACAATGTTTACTTATAATTCCGAAGCCAACTGTCCTTGATATCGTCGAATATCGACACACTGTGCTGATTGTTCTCCTGATAGGAAATCTTGGCCAATATCATCACTGTAATCTCGTATTTGTTTCTCAGTTATTCCGTTATCATATGGAAAATAAATTCAGAAATTAAAATATAACTCAGCTATTAAGATAACAGAATTTGCATCGTAACCGTGATTGTTTTTGTTGTTGTTATAGTTAGTGTTGTTGTTTTGACTTTTTTTTCTTCTAACATTTTCTTCTTTACTAGAACGCTTTCATTTTTTCTCCGTACGTACGGGAATATTGAATGTTCAACAAATTATTTGATTTTTTCGGCTTAGTTTCAGCGCTAGATAAAACCAAATCACAATAATATAGCTGCTAACGAAAATATCTGTAGTTTTCTCTCCGTAATTAAACGCTCAAATACGCTAGAATATAAGCTGATAATTCTTCGATTCTGACAAACATGAGAAAAGAATCGCTGGATGCCGTAAATGAAATTAAGAACATCATGTTTTTTCCTCTTTGAATTTATTCTTTCTGTTATTTCATTTCTAGAATGGAAGCAAATTCATAACAAACATTTGTGAAAAATAAGCCAAGATTGTAGTACTGATTGTCCGCCAATTTGAACAATAACCCGGTGATAAAAAGGTCTTCAATTCTGCAAACCTAAAACTCAGTCACAGAACAGACCAAACGTCTATTGAATACCATTCAGTAAGCCACTAATTAGAAAAGTGTCTAAATCGGTTTGTGGGGGTTTAGTTATCCAAGGCTTTTGATAAAAAACGACAATTTTTCTGCTAATTATCGGGTTTTACGAGCTGACAGTCCACGCAAATCAACTAAGTGCCAAGGCTTTTGTTTTATTGTCGGAACAATTGATATAAAAGGCGACCAAACAGTAAATTACTACTTTATTTCTTGTCCGCCATCGGTTCGTTTAAGGAGCAGTCATATACAGGTACTGTTATTAGTCAATTGATTGATGAATTTTGATTTCACAGCACTAGAAGTTTCAAAGCGCCGGCTTTTAAAGTTTCAACGGCTTTGATATCGAAGCGCGCCTTTGAGCGAAGCGCGCCTTTGCCCGCTGCAAGTTTGTTGTTTCCTTGTATGGTTTTGAGTTTCAAATGTAAAAACGTAAGGACCAAAAATAAGTGCGAGCTGCCAAGAGTAATATTCAAAGAAGAATTAGAAACGACTTAGAAATTACTTTAAAAAGACATGAAACAAAACTAACGGGATAAGAATTCCAGTTATTTAGGAAAATGTACTGATATAAGAATGCAAACCGTAAGATAGGATCGAAGACAAAATAGTACACAGAAAAAGCGCGTTTTTTAGCGATGATTTCCAGTCAATTAATTCGAAACGTTTGAGTTAAGAAGTGATTAGTTAGGGAAAACCGAATAATTTGACGAAAGTGAGACAAAATATACAGGCCTTGAAATTAAATAATGAGAATAGTAAACAGACAAAGGATATGACAGATTAAACTACAAACTATCAAATGCAACGTAAAATTACTTAGTGCTCGAGTTCAACCAAATTAACGCCAGCAACCCCTAAAAGCTATCCCAGTCACATTTATAACTTAACTTTAGACAAAACATTTTACTAAAGAAAGAGAATAAAGCATATATAAGCTATAAGCATTGTTCTAAATACAAATTGTACTAAATATACAAAATCCTCTGTTTCTCACTAGTGATTAATTTGTTTTGGACTGTTTAGTTAGTACTCCGTTCATGTAGTACTTTAACTTTAGAATTAATGATTCAAATGTGCATCAGCGTGTTTGCTTTGTAGTCTTAATGTAGTCTTAAGGCCAAATGCGCTTCTATTTTATAACAACATTTCTATATTCCATTTCGCGAATCATGCATAAAAATGCTTTGTTTTCCATTGTTTTTCTTTTTTTTTTTTTTTCATTTTTCTTTTTTTTTTTTCTTTTGCTGCTATTTAGTACTGTTTCATGCTTTTATTCAGAACTGCAATTTTCATTTTTATTGTTTTTCACTTCATGCCGACCAAAGTTTCTAAAACCTTCCAGAATGATTTAAATAACTATTAGCAGCAACAATTTCTACCAATGATTCCCAGTAGTGCCATCTCGCTTGTGGCCCTTTCTCAAAGTCGATTACAAACCGGACATTGAGTTCATTCTCTCGCTGTAGAGTTCATTTATCGACTCTCTGGGATGTTAATGTGTTGCAATTAACCTAGCTTATCTCTAGCTAGCCCACAATTACTGTGTAACGTATTTAGAAAATGTTTAATGGCTTGTTTCTGGGGGCAACCTAAAACGTTAAAATACAACTTGGATTATTCTGGACGTATTCACTTATCTGTTGAATTAATCTGTTCATTAATTTATTTCGTATCTACTCATTAAGATTTTATCACTGATCTATGCTTTTCTAAAACGTTGAGCCCATCAGCATATATACTACCGACTGAAAACTGTCATGCGCCTAGACAGAAATGATCCAAAGGAACCACAATTATTATATTATGGACTATTATGTCAGAAATACTGTAGAAAGGAAATACAATTAGAAGCCCATCAGCTGCCAGTTCCTAGCTTAAGGTGTCTCCCAGTAGTTTTTCATTGACGGTTACGCTTTCACTTTTCGCTTTTAGATATTGATCAGCTTATCCTAGACTAAATCAAAACGGCTTTTGAACCAGTTATCAGGCTCAGATGAAAGTTTTTATTTATATCAATTTTAGCTCGATCATCATCACCATGGCAACGATAAACAAAGAGTGGCTGAAGTCAGTTAAAATCTGTAAACTACACACTAAAGCTAGTAAATTGAGACAGATTTCAAAGTATTTGATGAGAGAGAGTATCTAAATTCGCATATCTATCGGCTATGCTTGAATGGACATATATATTATTTTTTTATTAATCATTCCGGTTGGGACAGGGATCTGAAAGTCTTGGGTGACCTAGGCAAAATCTACCTACTCCCCTGGTACTGGGGATGTTTTTGTTTTCATTCATAATCACGAGCAACATACGGTGAATCGACGAATGACCGCCGAACCTCGTGCCGAACCTAAAGCTTTTGAAGCGTGAAAGATTCCATTGTTTTCTTGAACGCAACCATAACAATAGAATATCACTGATACGATATACAGCTATTTCAAAAAACGTTGAATACTGAATACTGCATTATTCTGCATACTGAATAGTGCATTAAAAGACCAAAATGTCTTGTAGTTCAGTATATTTTGGAGATGGCATGGTGAAAATCCTCTATAACAGCTATAACTAGGCAAATAGGTGTCAAAACGACAACGGGAACGATCAAAAATGCAATTTGTAAGTCTTGGAATGCACTATTCAGTATGCAGAATGCAGTATTCAGTATTCAAAGTTTTTTGAAATAGCTGTATATATATATATATATATGGAGATGTGTAATTTTGTTAACGACATTGAGCCACCTTAAGTAATTAGAAACCACGTTGTTTTCATCAAGGACACGATTTAAAAATGATTTTGCGTAGGCGATTTCGCAATTTCTTAGTGCAGGTGTCTGTATTGCAGGTGATTGATTGAGGTTTTATCTCATATGTAACTGAACGTTTAAAGGAGAATCAATGGTAATATAAGTATTCAATGCACTAAGTAGATAAAATCATTGCCGTAATTTAAATTCATTGTCCAAACACCTACTCTTCCTGAAATCAACTAATCGTTAATTGACCGTTACACAAAACATCTGATATCTAATCTGCTTCTCTTTTCTTATTCATTGCTTTTAGAATCGAAAGCATTTTAGTCCATTTAAACTCACTCTTGAAGATTTGTTCATTAGTGTTGTAAAGTGTAGTTGTTCATTAGCGTCACTTAGGTAGTCAAGCCCGCCATGCAAATATACCCAGTGTTCTTTAAGCCCTCGTTGAAATTTATAAATACTTTTTACGAGAACGCCAGAACACAAGAGGTCCAGAGTTCCTTCCCCTGTGAATTTGCGCTTGTTTTGACCTCTTTTGGATTCCGTGTAGTTTGAATTAGTTTTAAAAGTTAAAGCACTGTACTGATACAACTATGAAGCGAAACGCTACGCGTACGTTGCGTACACGTACGTTGTATCGTATGTCCACTCCGTTAGTGTTGTGCGCAACGTTACGGAAAAGGACGCAGAAACCGAATTCGATGCTAAACACGCAATGTTGCCCGTAACTATTCCAGGGGTGGACATACAGAGTAACTCTGTATTGCGCGCAATGTTTCAGATTGGAAGTCGTAAGAAAAGTTGCGTTGTGTGTGCGGACGTCAAGTTTTTTCACCTGAATTCAGATTCATGTGACTGAAGTGCCCAAAGACACTTCAAATAAAAGAGTAAATATTCGTTTAATATGACTGGCATCGCCTACTCAAGAAAAAAAACCTAAAAGATCCGAAATCAAATGAAATCGTTTTTACCATGTAGTAACAATCCTAACTGTATCAAATAATAGTATAATACTTGCGCCCCATCCCAACCCCAAACGGCAATGGATTAACTCATTGGGGAAGGGGTAGGTGGTTGCCGCATAGAGGAAGTTAAGTTTTGTTATAGGAAAACACAATGTCTGCAAAAAAATTGAAGGTTCAATCTTCAGCGGTCTAGATTTCAAGCGGCCACGATCACGTGAAGGGTAGTACTGGTGTAAGTACAGTGTAGCATACAAAAAGGCAAGCTGAAACTACGCCGACTACAATCAATATCAGTATGAAAGGAAGAATTAAAAAGAAAGAAGGAAAAAAAAGAAAGAAAGAAAGAACGAAAGAAAGATAGAAGGATGGAAAGAAAGAAATGAAAAAAGAGATATGGAACAAAACTTTCTATCTTATTTTTATTTATGCTTTCTTCGGTATGAAAAGATATATATTACACCTGTATGAAAGTCGTAGAGAACATTTATTAAAGCCCGTAAGTACCAAACTAAAGAACGATATGAATGAATGAATGAATGAATGAATGAATGAATGAATGAATGAATGAATGAATGAATGAATGAATGAATGAATGAATGAATGAATGAATGAATGAGTTTATAACTACCATATGTGAACTCTGACTAAATAAGAAAGGATGGCAGACTACTCAGGTGACTCTGGACCGTAGAAAGAACGTTGAGTACTCAGGAGTCCGTTACTATAGCATCCATAATATAGCTGATGAGAGGAGGGGAGGGGACGGGGTAAATCCGGTTAGGGAGAGGAGAGTACTGAGTGTAACAGAAACAACAACATCAGACCACGATTGCCAAGGTTATTCGTTGACGTTTTTGAGTTGCAGTCTAAAGAATAAAACGTGTTGGCAATATCCTGCGAATTGTCTTTCAACACCTTTGAGGGAGGAATTACACAAAAGCTGGTCTCACTACTGATGATGATTAAATTGGGACGGGAAGTATTCAGCTTATACCTTGTTTTTTGGTGCGCATTAATTCGTGAAAACAAAAATCCTTGAAAATCCCTTCATTTTCTGGTAAGTGATGAATATGAGGTACTTTACTACGTATCCCATTTGTAGTCAAGAATCTAGAACCATCCTTGACGATGCATTGCTGTTCGTCACTATGCCTTAGTATTCGCTACCCTTTTTTTTGAACGTTCTTCCCATCATTTGCACAAAAAGGCCATTCCCCATCTTTTTCAATTATCCCTTTATTTCTCTTTCAAAAATAATATTCAAATCTTGAGGGGTGTAGGATATTATCGAGCATGAATTACCGTACTTTGAAGAATATCAACAAACTGAGAACTGAAAGTAACGTATTGCAAGCAACAAGTCAGTCCAGATTTAAGATCAGTAATTCTTGAAAAAGTTTGCGTATTTATACAACTAACTGAAAACAACTTCCACAACACAATCCGCGCACTTTGCACGGTAGTCAATCGACACATGTTTTTCATTGCTGAATGTACCATTGAATTTGGACCCAAGACGATCAAAAATGTGACGCCGATACAAGCTGTTTACCATGCGTGTGGCAAAGAAAGTCTGTCTCCCCCACAAAGACTATAAAAAAACACTATAGTCACTTAGTCCTACAACTTATTTTCATTCTTGAAATATTTCTAGAGTAAATTCAAAGGCTATAGACAGCTAAACATTCTGATGGTATGCACAGGGTTTAACTTATTCACAAGGTGCTGCATGCAGCCCGGATTGGTTAACTGGGAGGGAAATAAACACGAGAAGCACTGAAAGGGTTTCCTCATATTTTGTTCATTTTTCCTTTTTCTTTTTGTTTCTTTTCCATGATATTTCCCTTTTAATTTCCTTTTTTGTGTTCTTACCAAATACAACTTTAACTAAGTCAACCATTATCAAATATCAAGTTATTTCCCATACACAATAAAAGACATTCATACTGATTGCACCTTGTGACCTTATATTACCCCCTATGCTCACTAGCAGGGAGCCCGTATACCTACCTCAACACACACGTTCTTTTCAATACATTTGACAACAAAGATTTGTGATCCTAGAGGCCATTGTGCCTATATATTTGAATCGATTGAACTCAGTACGTTCAACTTACTAAGGCTAAAAGTGAGCTATGTCATTACTAGTATGATATATTATCGTTTGTGTTGTAAGGTTATTTATAGAAGTGCCTGGAGTCAAGATGGCTATTTTTGTCCCAGTTGTGGTTTGAACTGTTTCCTGACCGTCTTGCGCAAAAAATGAATGCGTTTTAACTTATTGCGATTTCTTACTGTAACCTTTTGAAATGAATGCTGGATTTCATACCTTAGATTAACTTCTTGTTTTCTTTTCGTTTCTCTTCTTTTCTTGTTGTTATTTTTTGTCAGTTGCTTTTTACTCACTTTTCTTTTTGTCTTTAGTTTTTTTTCTTTTTCTATCTCTCTCTTATTTATATTGATTTGTTTGATTTGTTAATTCATTTTGCAAGTTCTTTATTCAAGTTGTTTTTTTACACTAATTTCTTTTCCTCTCTTCTCTTCTATTTTTTCTCTCTCCTCTCCTCTCCTCTCCTCTCCTCTCCTCTCCTCTCCTCTCCCCTCCTCTCCTCTCCTCTCCTCTCCTCTCCTCTCCTCTCCTCTCCTCTCCTCTCCTCTCCTCTCCTCTCCTCTCCTCTCCTCTCACTTCTGGATATATACACATTATACTGTAAGATTTTCTTTCACTTCAAATTTAATCTTTTTTCACACTAGAATTTCGTACCCTTCTTGCAATATAAAGGAATTTAAAACATGCTTACTCTGAATTCTCTATCATTCTTCCCGTTTTTGCTTTTGTGTTCTGTTCGTAGTTCACGTTTAACTATGTCAAGGTCACGCGATGATGTCGTCGTCCCACTAAGAAGCTTAACATCCTTTCGTGTAGTGTTCACAAAAAACCTTCCGCGTAAACCACAAACATGTCATTTAAATAGAATCCAACCAAAATAGAGTGAACTGTTGAAAGTTTGCTATCCAAGGCATTTAACACTCTAAAAAGTCAACGACCCGCTTGAATCCATGAAAACAGACCCTGTATGGCACGAAAAACGTGCATTCCTAGCAAAAAAGAATTTACGAGAGAAAAATGTTAGCAATTTTAAATTCATGTCTTTCGCCAGCCGCCTAGGATGGATACTTTCCAAGGCAATGTGTCCTTATAACGACGAGGTGTCTAGCGCAGCAGGGTAAAAGCGGTATTAACTTAGCGTGCGCCGGGGACACGCCCACTCGAACTTGAGTCTTTATAAACCTGGAGAGGACAACAAAGTTCTCAGATCGCTTGCACCAAGAACCTTCCAATAACAATACTCTTATCTCAGCATTATTCACATCACTAATTCATCTGATTCAGATGCGAGAAATTGTGTTTTTAAAAATTCAATAACGACAAAAAGACTTACTCTAGCTAACGTTTAAAAAACTGTACATGTGACGAGTGAAGAATTGAGCTGGTTTTGACATTTGCAACTAGACCGGAATTTGAAAAATGAACTAGCTACAAAAAAAAGACTTGTTAGAATTCGTAAGTATATCGTCTATGCACTACAAACCTTGCAACAGAGCATTACTTTATCGCACCATATAACTGACTCTTAAGACGCTGTTACACGCTGAAACTTTTATCTGAAATTTGTGTCGATCGCCGATGCGAGACGAGTTTCATAAGGGGTGTTACACGCTGAAATTTCGCCCTGAAACTTGTTCAAGTTTCTGTTGCAGAAGAAGAAAGCAGTCCTACTTTTTGTGAAACAGTCTCGTGAAACCGACCCAGGGAAAGTTTTAGTTTCAGCTAAATGACCATGTTACATGGTGCAATGCGTTGTGAAACTTGTCTCGCAACGGCGATTGAGGCAAGTTTCAGAGAAAAGTTTCAGCGTGTAACAGTGCCTTTACTGTGGGTTTGGCTGGATGTAAAACGCATTTGTCTACTGGGATTCATTAGTACGTTTTCTTTGCCTAATTTGATTTTCATAACATATTTTTGTACTTTTAGTACTTATGATTATAACACTTGTTTTTATTTTCAGAAAGAAAACGTTCACGATGGGTTTGAAGACAGTTTTTATCATTGCCGTCTTGGGGATTGTTTTACTGCTAGGAATGACTTTCGGTCACAAAATTTCGGTAAGTTTACAAAAGCACTGGAATGATTTCTTCCCGCAAGAACCAATCAGGAAGCATCTCAGTTTGTTACCAATGAACATTGCAATAACATTGACAGTAGCTTTGCGTTAAGGACGAATGCATTTCAAAAAATGACAAGTGGCCAAAGTGACATTTATGGTGAATGAATACCAATCAGCACGCGCCTTTACATTCAAGTTTATTTGCTTACCTTTCTCTTGTTTGAGTGTCAAACGCGCAACGCCAAGATCGAAAAAGTAGGTCACGTGATTCTCTTTCCCGTCAGGCGTTCCCCGTGTACGTGAAGCTTAAGCTCTCTATAGTCACGTGACAGCACGTGACAATCTAAAAGG
The DNA here is from genome assembly GCA_029948255.1 of Telmatactis stephensoni. NCBI lineage: Eukaryota > Metazoa > Cnidaria > Anthozoa > Actiniaria > Isophelliidae > Telmatactis > Telmatactis stephensoni. Next base: position 8,934 of record JALIZF010001389.1, on the reverse strand, counting down.
ATTGCACAACGCAAGTTGTTCTTGAGAGTGTATAACAATTTCTGTTCCAACCAATCAGTGCGCGCAAGCCAAAGAATATTTTTTTCGCTCGATCGGCTTCGGAAAAATTCCATGACTTCAGACCTTTATCGATTACCACCGATCGGCCGATCCGTGCGCGTTCCTGGTCTGTTCCAGTTTTTATTGCATATTGAGGGCCTGATAAGTTTACTGATCAGTTTATATATTATATGTTTTTTTAGTGCAAAAACGTCGTAGATAAAGACTGCTTGGTAGACAGCGAATGTAACTGTGCTGAGGGTCGGATGGTCTGTAACCAATTCTCGAAATGTGGCCCTTGGACGTTTGCAGAGTTTCGATACCGACTGGAATTTCATCCGGTATACCTCAATTTAGATCCATCCATCCATCCATTCATCCATCCATCCATTCATTCAACAATTCATTCATCCATATATTTATTCGTTCGTTCGACCGTTCGTTCGTTCGCTAGTTAGTTCGCTCGTTTATTCTTTCAAATTCGTTCGTTCGCTCGTTCTTCCGCCCATCCATCCATAGATTGATTGATGGAATGATTGTTGGACTGACTGATTCTGTCATAATTTACTCAATTCACACATGTATACATAGCATTTCTCCTTTTATTTGTTCTTCTTTCTTTTCTTCCCTTTTCTTGTAATTTCTTTTATTGATTTTTTTCATTCACTGCGGAGATTGATTGTTCATTCCCATCCACTCATTCAAATATTCATTCATCCACGTACCAGGGGACAATTACTATTATTATTAGTAATTTTCCCCTGACGTACTCATTAATGAGCCTTGGGGGGTACACCGTCGGCCTCACGTTTATCAGTCAGATGATGACTATTACGAGCTAGCGATGTTAAATAAAGTCATTTACCTTTACCTTTTTGCCTTTATTACACCACTACGACTACCACTCCGCGCATAACAAATGTTTTGGTTGCAAAAAGTAGAGAGGGCTTGTACTTCATGCAAAAACGAAAATTTGTTGCGCGAAGAGTGGTGATACAAGAAGCATTTGTTCTGAAACTTGCATAGCAACAAATCAAGTTTGCCTAAAAAGCTGCACGATTATTTGCACTTTCCACGGTTCACGACTATTTATCCGTGTATTGGCTTGTTCATTACATCCATACCTTTTCCTGTGAGTTTCTTTTTCTTTCTTTCTTTCTTTCTTTCTTTCTTTCTTTCTTTCTTTCTTTCTTTCTTTCTTTCTTTCTTTCTTTCTTTCTTTCTTTCTTTCTTTCTTTCTTTCTTTCTTTCTTTCTTTCTTTCTTTCTTTCTTTCTTTCTTTCTTTCTTTCTTTCTTTGTGTTCTTCTTGACAATTCTGTTGTTTAATTTAACCACTTTCTCTTTCATCTCCAGTGTGCAAATGTATTCAAAAAGAACTGCACCAAAGACTCTGACTGTAACTGCAAAGCTGTAACACTCATATGTGAAGACAGGGAGTGCGTGCGAGAGAAAACAGTCTCCGCTTTCTAGCTAGAATTCTACTTGTCGGAAATACAAGTCTACACAAGATAGCTAAGCTAATCGTAACGATGGTTGGAACGACTTAAAGTTTGTTTTAGATGTAAGCATGACTTGTGTATATTCAATTAAAATGATGGCAGGAAACTTCTATAAGTAGTTACATGTTTATTTCAGTGAACTTTCTCTTTTTCTTTTCTTTTTATTTGTGATGGGGAGGGATTCTTCTTGTTCTGGTTCTTCTTGTTCTTCTTGTTCTTCTTGCATGTTCTTCTTGTTCTTCTTGTTCTTCTTCTTTGCGCGAGTGTGTGTGTGTGGCATGTAGGGGGGGTGGGGTGGGTGGGAAGAAGCCTTGAGGAATTAAAGGGTATACTTCTGAATAAGCTGAAGGGCAATTTAAGCAAAAACATTGATTTAATTTTTTAAATTGAAGATATATAAGAATTCTTTACTTTAATTAACTGGTCGCACGAATCGAAAATCCCTTTAGCGGCAAAATGTATTTGAATGTTTTCGAGGGAAAAGAGAGAGATCATCATAGTCTCGCTGGAATCATTGAAACAAACAATTAAACAAAAAACATACAAAATAATAACAATAAATATTAATATAGAAATTCTATGAAATATTTTTGATAACGAAATCAATAGGAGTGTAAGTAAGAAAAGCTTTGAATATTTATTTAGTTTTGACTGTGAAAGTGGTATATCGTTAATTTATTTTACCGTCAATTGTATAACTTTATTAGCAGTGGTACATACACTTATAAAAATCTTGTCGTATCTTGTCTTGGGTGTGTTGTTGTCGTCTTGTTTGTTTTTTTGTTTTTTTTGTTTGCTTGTTTGTTTGTTTGTTTGTTTGTTTGTTTGTTTGTTTGTTTGTTTATCAAGCTGTATTTATCAGCTTGCAATTTCGTTAACGTTACTCAAAAACAAATTGAAAGACTCTCGTTTAGAACAAGTTTGAGTAAAAAACCATGCGGTACCTAGTCACGGCACTAAATGGAAAATTCAGCCAACCATGCATGCGCAACGACGAGCTCTTCAGCCTTTGAAGTTACGGAAAGGTAATGGTACGTAGCGCGACGGTACGTAAAGTTTACGTGAAACAAATATGGGTACAAATCCTTAACTTCTTATGCCTGCTTCGTTGCTGACTTACACACTTTGTGGTATAACTATTAATTCTATCAATAAATTAAACCGTAAACGAACAAGACGATGGTTTACAGGCTAAATAAATTTTATTGATGCCAATATTTGTACAAAATGAGTGAACTCGTTCGTGTACCATTAACAACGCTGTGAATGTTTCGGTCATTTCAGAATGACTTTGTCGAGAAGATGAGAGTAAAATAATTATAAAAATTCATGCAATAAATCATTTTGCTACATAAATTTAGCAAATAAAAAGTCCATCTGTTTTTTCCTGTTTCTTTTCGGGCATTTTTTGCACATAGAAAATACTCATTACGGATGCAAATGAAGAGCAGGTGTATGCAAATTAGTCTCTTCGATCAAACTCACATCAAAACATTGTACTTGTACTTGCTAAAATTATCCACATCGGGACGGAAAAAGTCGATAGCCAAGAAAGCAACAACGGTCAAGAAGAGATGAATCGGTGGGACGTAAACCAGAGGGCTTACCCACCACATTCCGACTGCACATGCAGCGAACGTGAGGGGTTGAACGATGAGTAGAACAAGAAAGATGGTTGCCCAGTCGCGTTGGTCTTTCTTCTTTAATCCGCCAGGAGTATCCCACCAGTCAAGAATTGTCGGGGAAAATAAAGTCGCCCAGAGAGAAATAATGGCTCCAAAGCCGTAAAGGACAGAGAGAGTTATGAGCCAGTCTTCTCCAAGTACAATATCTTTCACCATTTTGGCAAACTAGTCTCAATCTTTGGGTCCCTTTGAAGTTTTCTGAAGCATTTAAAAAAATTTGCTGTTACAAAAATGCCCAACAACTTTCATGGTTTAATGATTAAGGAATGATATTTAAACATTAGTGTGAACTTACTGAATTTAAGGTCAGTCAAACTTGCGGAAACTTCTTCGTCAAGCGCTAGATTAACTTCGCAAATGAAAATTACAATTGCAAGGATTGTCATAAAATACGACGTAGGTTGCTAGGTGATGCCAAATTCGTGAAATATTGATGACAATTCCTTTTGAAAGATAAAATGAAAATGATAACTACTTTCTTATTTATTTCTGTGAAATATGTTAAAACACGCAAAAATAGATAGAAAAATGATAACGTTCATCTCCCACAAATTGTTTCTTTTTTAACCAAATTTTGATACATATAAGATCATATAATACTTCGCTTTGATCGTCAATTACATTGGAATTACGTATACTGGAATATTTCCAAAGGCCCCCATAATATCACGTTCGCATCATCGCATCATACGATACACGACGCTAGCGGTATAAGAGGTGCCCCCTAATTTTGTGCTAATTAATTGTCAAAATGTAAAGGAAAAAAATTACAAAATAAAGACTGATTTAAAATTGAATGAATATAGATGTTTTTTTGTTTTTTTGTTTGTTTGTTTGTTTGTTTGTGTGTTTGTGTTTTTATTTTACTTTTTTATTCTGGGTCCACCCCGCCTCCCCCCTCCCTCCCCAGACCCCCCTCCCCCCTCCCTCCCCAGAATACCTGGGTCGTAATAGCCCTCTTTCGATATATGGTGGAGTTACTGCACACAAAGGAATCACTAATACGAGGCTCCGGGGAATAATGCTTAGTATAGTAGTGCGTAACAAAACAATATTGTTGAGTCGCGCTGAGTCGCGCACCACTAAGCATTATTTCCCAGATCCTCGAACTGATTCTTTTGTGTGTGGCATCTCAACTATAGAGTCGTTTCATTTAACCCGTGAAATAGTTAGTGACTTATTACGTAGAACCACTGAGTAACAGATAGTAGTATTTTTTGTATTATTTGCACTCAAGTAGACTAAGTCAAAAACACCATTTTTATTTCATGAATTAAATACTAATTACATTAGTTTTGACCTTTGCAAACAATGTTCAATGAAAAAAATACATAGCTCATATGTTAGCTTCGTCACTGACGGCTTTTTAAGCCTTACTCGAAACTTTAAATTGACTTAGCCAAGAACTCATTTTTTTTATCTCATGAAATTTCTAATAAATTGCATCAGTTTTTTTCTATTGCATGAATAATTACTTGGTATATCTTAGCTCACTACATCACTGACGGCTTTCTTCAGACTTACAAAAAATTAATAAACAAAGTGAAACAATAACAAAGTGAAACAATTGAATAAATTACCAACGATGAAATGTTGGGTCAAAAACTCCTCCACAACGACTGCAAAAATATCCTTGTTGGTTTTCCTGAAAACAGTAAGGACAATCACGGTGGCGGTTCGATGATGTCCTTTCAGCTAACTGTTGTGAAGTCTGGTCAGCTTCTCCTACAAGGCTGCTTGTTGTGGCAACTCTGTTGTTGCGTGGTTTATGAAAGGACAACAGATTACTACACCCTGAAGACGAGTTTTCGGATTGAAGTGACTCGTTCCTCTTTACTGTATCCAAGATATCTTTCAACATGGAAGTGTCAACGTTGACATCTGTCAAAGATGGTGTTTTGTTTTCATCAGTCAGATCAATCACCTTGGTATCTACACAACTTTCGTCATCCCCGGCTCTACCATCAGACTCCAAAATTTTGTGAACCACCGCATTCATATCTCCCTGTTCTGTGGCAAGAAGGGAGGCCAGCTTTACTTCAGAAGCAAAAGGTAGCACCTGTTTTAGATTGTCAAGCTGGTCATGGAACTTGAAATGCAGGGCAGTTGACGATTCTAGACTCGCTTGAACGGCTGGTGCACTTGTTGCAGCACTGGACAAGTCGGTTTCTTTCCCAGCATCACTTGATTGGCGTGGTTGCCGCTGATGCAATAGAATTGCGGTTTTAAGAACTGCCAGGGGGCTTAACTCTTTAGCAGTTTCTGCGATTTCATGTGAATAGGAATTGATACTTTTGTAGATGCTTCTGTGTTCCTGCAGCTGCTTCTTTTGCTTATCTGAAAATTTAACAATAAAATCTTCATTAATATTTTAATGTATATATAAATTTATTGGCATTAATATTTTTGTATAATCTACTGAACACTGGAAATTGAAGTCACAAAAACTAGACCAGATAACAATTAAAATATTCATTGTTTCTATGTTTGTGTCTGTTCGAACTCAATTTTCCGCTTTGCTGCATATTTAACAATTTTGCAAAGCCCATTGAAAGGCAATGATATCAGTTTCAAAACAAAGAATCCAATCAATATTCGAACAGAAAATTCATTAATGAGCTCAACGTGTTCATGCTTGTGCTAGTTTGACCATAGGTTTGACTGTAAACAGGTAAAGATGTTCTAGATTCTCAATTCTTTCATAAAAAAATTGGGACGAATAATGTTTTGGATGAATGGAACACATTGATAATGCACTTGTTTGATTAAGCATAAAATTCAGAAAACTTGGAATTATACAGTTATGTGTTGCATACCTCTTTTTTGATCAGCTTTTGGTATTTTCTTAAGTACCATTGCTTTTGATGACTCAAAGTTTGCCACTTGCAGTGCACTCATACACTCTTCGACATTTGGTGCATAGAGTGTTGGTTTCATATCTGGGAAAGGCACATCTGTGGAAGACGGCGTTACAGGTGTTTCTGTCCTCAGACTCGAGTTCAAGCTTGCCCTCCACTGCTTTCCCTTGTCTGACTTATCTTGGCGTTCTTGATAACGCATTGCCAGAACTTGGTCGTGTGTGGAGCATCTCGAACACGAACAATTTGAGAAAGGACAGGCCCGTCTATGACCTTTTAAAGGGACAATTTTACCGTGTAGACGGCACTTTCCGCAATTTCTTCCTGCCATCACAGGTTTTCAGCTGATGTGAAGGAGTGTCCCATGTGCAAAACTTGGATTTTATATTTTTTTATTTAAACAATGTAATTGTCACCGTTTTCTTGTTTACGAAGAATTTGTATCCCAAGGGAGGATATTATATAAGAGTTTATTCTCTTGTGTTATCAGGGAAAGCCCTTATGGATATATTTCGACGTGCCACCCCTCCTCTTCCCACCTCTATGGAAACATATTATCCTACAAAAACGTTTATATAATTTACATTGCATTGGTATCGGCATTTTCTCGTGCATGTCATCACTAAAATCAAATGTTCTTAAAAAATAGACAATGGCCAGAAATGAAGCATATTTTATTTTGTATAGAACGTTATATAATCATGAACATTCAATATTTTAGCCATAGAAATTTCATTATTACAACTACACAAAGAGCATCGCAGAATGGCTGGTCTGGTCATTTAATGAAATGCCCTGGTACAATGTAGATGAAATAACGTTTTCTCAGGAAGTGGATTTGATTTTTCTGCCTTTCTAAATGCCTTGGTATCTAAACGATCATGGAGGGTGTTATCGTTATGGTGTTTCTTACCCTACGCAAAAACGACTTCAAGTAATTGTAACGTATTTAGCTACGTTATCTACCCCACGCACTGCTGAAATCTGCCAAGTATCGTACAACTGCGTCGACAAATATATGAAACTTTTTCAAGAAAGAGCGACGATTTCACCATTGGTAAACAGAAATATGCGTCCAAAAAAAATCGCTTGGTGGATGGAAGCGTATATGGAGGCAATTGTAAGAATATATCCTAATGTTTACCTTCGCGAGATTCAAATGCTACTCAGAGACGACTTCCAACTAGCACCAAATGATGTTCCATCTATTGGGGCAATTGCAAAATTATTCAAACAGCTTGAAATTACTCGAAAGAAATGTATACATGTAGCAGTTGAGCGACTGTCGCCACGTAATCGTTTATGCAGACAGATGTACATTCAATGGAGAAGAACAATTAACCCAGGCATTATATATTTTTTTGACGAAACTCACTTCAACGTTGAAACAGATGAGAGAGAATATGGGAGAATTGATTCAGGATTTGCATGCCCTTCATTCCGCTCAAAGGGCAAGGCAAAGGACGGAAAATATTCTACGCTGGCTATTTGTGGCTTCAGAGAGGGAGTAATTCAAGCTATACCTGTGGCTGGATCATTCACAGCTGATCTAATTAACGAAGTTATGGAGAATCAAGTCCTTCCTCTTCTTCCAAACAATTGTTTTATTGTTGCAGATAACGCCAGTGTGCACAATGATGTCGCACTATGCCGAATATTAGCTGCAAAGAATATAACTTTGGTCAAGCTTCCAGCGTATGCCTATGATTTAAACCCGATAGAAATGGTGTTTGGGCATGCAAAAGCCATTGCCCGGTTTACTCCAGGTTTTTTGAGAGCAAATTCCATGTTAGCTATTGTTAGTGCATTTCAACAAGTCTCCGCATTAAAAGTGCGAAAATTCTATAAGCGTTCATGGAACATTTTTGAATAAGACAACTAACTTGCAGACTGTACTTAATCTTTCGATGCACGTATTACAATACATTTTACTGCTCGGAATTCCTTTTGTTTTTGTTCGCGGCATTGCGTGATCGCACTTAAGGTCCTTAAGCTATTCTACACATTGTTTCAGGCGTTTTTGTAAACAACTCATAATGGTAAATGTACTGAAATGTATTAAATTACAAAATATGGAAATAATCTAAATAAAAGCTTTTTGTGTCACATAGTATTACATAGTACGGCTTGGTATTACATAGTGAGTAATTGCTAGTGTTTCACGGGTTAAATGAAACCACTCTAACCATATATCGAAAGTGGGCTATTCACTACCAAGTGGTAGGCGGTGATACTTTCTGTACTTTTTTTCTTTGGGGTTCCTGTGTCAAAGTCCGCTGACAATAGCGTCTGAAGGCTCAAAAACATGGCGGCACTTTCAAAAACAAACTTTTCATTTCAGCATTTGGCCCGTCGAGTTTTTGCACGATTTAATCATAACGACATTCAAAAAATGTCAAAAAGGCTTGATCTTAGTAATGGAGAATACTTAGAATACCACCATTTTCCAGGTATTTCTCCAGGTATTGTATTTATCCCAGGACTGATGTCGAGTATGCACGGCACAAAGGCAATGAGTTTGGAGAAGTATTGCTGTTCTACCGGTCGAGCTTACACAAGGTTTGACCATCGTGGAATGGGTTTATCTAGTGGAAAACCAGGAGATTTTACCATAGGGTCCAGGAAAGAGGATGTGTTGAATATACTTCGTGTAATTGAGGGTAATAGTTTTAGATTTATTAGTTTTGCAGTTGTTTATAGCTTAAAAAGCTTTTACAGGAAAGCATAACCAGGCCCTGAGTTTCTGAATGCCTGATAAGGGCTACTCTAGAATCAACTCTTTACATAGCTGCCAACCCCCAAGGCCTTTGTATCTGGAGATCAACATTTTCTCCTTAGAATTGGGTCGATTT